>VMDR010004589.1:0-58642 GCA_007922815.1 Macrotus californicus
GAGAATTTTTTTTAATTGATGAGTGGGAAAGGGTCTCAAATCCATGGCTTTATTTTTAGTTAAAATATTCACACATCATGGCACATATTCCAAAATATGTGCAAATCAATAAGATCTAACCAAACCTAATCTTAGACTTAAATGCAAAATAACTAAACACTCTCAACATATTCAAAAGATTAATTTGTCTTTAAACACCAATCTTGAAATTGCCTTTGCTTATTTTTTCATGAGAGTGGATTTAATTTTAGAGTTGAATTATTTCTCATTTTTAGGGGACGATTTAAACTCTACCTGTGATTATAAAGGAGTCCCAAGTGTTGGTTCTAGCTTGCTTCTTTTTTCACCATCACACACTTGGAATTCGCATGGAGTCACTAAGGTGTGAGCAAGTACTCACACCCCAGATCCAGCAGCCCACGATATGTTTTGTTTCAGGGAAAGTGATACCTAGTGCTAAGTGGAACCTTTACGTCTGTTTGATTTAGTTCTGCCAGGTAGGGATACTTATGTAGCCAATGGACTCTACTCTTTACTGAATTTTCTTATCAATTGTAAAATTATTCATTCAGGGCCGGGTAGATGGAAGGAGTGACTAATTGCATTGAACTGATTTTTTTTTTTCCAAAATGAAACCACCCATACTAGCTGAGTGTTTACTTGAATTTTTTTTATTAATCTTCCATAGAACAGGATATTTTATAAACCTAATCACACAGCAAACCAAACAAATGTTTTTATTACATTATAGGCTGAGTCAACTATTCTGTTTTTATTTAATGATTATGTCTCTTCAGCTAAAGGAGTGACTCTCAAACTTTAATGGGCATCAGAATCACAAGAACGGCTAATTCAAACACCGATTTCCGGGCCTAACCTTTACAGGATCTTATTCAGTCAGTCCGAGGTGGCCCTGGGACCTTCTGAATTTGCATCTCCAACACATTCCTAGGTCATACTGATACAGTTGGCCCCAGGCACATATTGGAGAGCCACTGACCTGCAGTGTTCACAATAGAGGGTTGGGGTGGGAGGTCTAGACTCCAATCCTGACTTGGCAGCACACTGATTGAGTGGTCAAGGGCAAGTAATTTAATTATGGATATTCTTCTTTGCTATTATGTCAACACTCAGTAAGAAACGATTTCTTAAAAGTTAGCTATAATGCGAATTCTGGCTAGTTCAACCTGGAACTCAGACAGTGACATGAGTATTTTTCTTTTTTTTCCTTGAGATACATTTTAGATATGCAGCAGAAATGATGTATGTTGACTTCCCATTTCATCACAAAGAAAATTCTAAAAATATGTGTTCAAGGGCCCAGATTTAATAAAGTTAACAATTTGTACTTTTTCATCAAGGACATTCGTAAGTGAAACTGACAGCTTGTCCCTGTGAATATGGCAGGGGCGGATACAATGGCTATTGGTACAGTTTGGTGCCACTGCCTTGGTTCAGGCTAAAGATCAAGTGGTTTTACTCACCATTGCTTGTACACTGTGAGTTCAACCATCCACAGTGAAAAAAGGCAAATCATGTCTGAGTCTTATTATAAAATAGTTTTGACCTCATGAACACCCTGAAAAGGTCATCAGCCTACACTTGGAGAACTCGCACTTTGCAATTAGGTATTGCCTGCTATAAAATCATGAATTATTATGAATGGTGTGCTTAGGATTTTAATTTCATGAGAACACAGTAAAAGGAACTTTGTTTTCTTATACTGTCATCCAGAAAGTGGGTATAGTTTTGAGCAAAAAAAAAAGTAAATACTTAATGTTGAATCTGGGGCCAGGAACTTAATTTTCCTTCTGTTCACCAAGAAAGTGATAGGAACACAAAAAATCGGAGTGATACTCCAGAAGGACAGGAAGATGAGACACATGAGGAGCCAGGTGAAGTTCCATAGCAGAAAGAAGTTTCCATTATTCAGAGCCTGAAAAAGGAACCTCTGGAGGTGCTGGGCCTCCCTGGTTTAAGACATAATCTAGCAGAGCAAGATCACCATCTTCTAGGAATTCAGGTGAAAAGTTTTTCCACTGGGGACCTATTGGAGTCAATGTCTCTTAAGTTCATAATTTATATGGACATAATCTTTAATCATATTATACCATCCACAAAACACTGTTTTCAAAGAAGTGTTGTACAACCTTTCTAACATGGTTTACCACACATATTTTCTTTATTATTTATCATTATCCTCAGGTTGGACAACAAGATTTCAAAGTCTTGTTCAAAATGGAAATAAAAACTGAGTTGTGTAAGGCGTCTTCACTTTCTCCAAACCCAGAATCCCAAAGAAAAAGGGAAGGAGCTATAATTTAGGTATTTCCAGTAATTAATTTTATTTAAGTACCCTGGACAGCTGCTCAAGATACAGACCAAATAGGAGTAACTTAATGTTTTGAAGTTTAATAATTATTTGTTATTAGTGACTCATAATCAAAGGCATATCTCAAAGAAATGACAAACTACTGAAGAATTAATCATTTAATATAAAATTTAAAGTCATCGTGTCCAGAAATTCTATCCCAACTCTCAGACACATTTTGATGAAATTTCTGGAAGCAGCAGATTCTTGGCTGACTTATTTACAGAGACAAGTCTGCAGTGCGTGTGCCTCAGGGGAATGAAGAAAGCACATGCATCAGAGAAGTGTTATCTGTGTGCCTCTGTGCACAGCTAAGACACTAACATGACTTTTGATTTCACTTATTTTGACTGAGAAATGATTCCTCTCAAAAAGTGATCTGTGTGGTCGTAGCCAAAGGAAACTATAAACTTGATTCACTGAGAATTGTAACATCATATATGAGGAAAAACACCTAAGTTGTTCAAATTTCAAAGTTTTGCCAATCTTATTTTGTAAAATGATACAAAACAGTTCCACTTAGGAATTCCCTTGTTGCTAAAAATCCTGGCTTATGATGATTCCTCCTTTTTAACTTTTTCTAAAAGGAAGTATTGAACATTATAGAAATAAAATACACTGTATATGAAGTCACCTCAGGTTTGTATAGCAAAAACCCAAATTAATAATTGCTTATATAAATAGACATTTATTTCTCTCTCATGTAAATGTTTCAAAGTAGATGGTCTGAGACAGAGATACTCCATATTATTATGCATAGACCTGGGCTTCTTCTGCCTTATTGCTCTACCATGCCAAGATTGTTGAACTAACATAGTCAAAGATGATCAGCTGCTACATTTATATTGCAGGCAGTAAGACAGAAGTACCAGGAGTGAGAGAGAAGGGCATGGGTACTCCCCTTGAAAATATGTTTGGGGAGTGGCAAATACTTACATCTCATTTAGCAAAATTTAGTTACTTGACCATGAATGGAGCTGTGAGATATCCTGGGTAATGAATTTCAAACAGTTGTGTGGCCAGATAAAAATCAGGAGTTCTATTATTGTAGAAAAAGGGGACATTTTAATTCAAAATCCACTTGAAATTAAGAGACAAAAATAAATCCACTTAATCTGAAACTAAAATATTAGAAGAAACTCTTTATTGAAGTTAATGAGGATTAGTTTCTAACAGTATTTATTTGAAATATAATAACCATATTCTGAAGTATGCACCAATGAAGATGATAAAGATGCATTTCTGATTGTCATTGAAGACAAAAGGAAAGGGATATAGGAGTAAAATGTGATTACATTTTTCCTTTTGTTAAAAGGAAGAAGATGACAAATTTTTAAGAATTCCAGTGTAAGAAATTTTGCATCAGAAGGCGTAATACTCATTTGATTTATGACCCAAGCAAACACGCAGATATTATTTATTCATTAGTAATGTGGTTGACTACTGTTCCTTTGGCCAGTGTTCAGAATATGAGGGAGGGGTGTCAAGGATGAAGAAAATCCCACCACTATGTTTCTACTTTGTGGGACACAGAATGGACACAGAAGCTAGGAAACCCCAATCACACCTTGTGTTGAGGGGATGGAGGCAGGCATTCGACAGTTTGAGAATGAAGAGAACCTCCCGTTGCTGACCTCAGATGTCTTGGCACTTACCATCCAGTTCCGCACAAAGACAAGGTACATCCAGAAAATAACTTGCTCCCTCCAACCGTTCTCTACCAAAGACTCTCAGCCTTCAGGGTGGGCTGATTTTAAACTTTTATCTAAACTCCAGGTTTCTTCTCAAGCACATTTCAATATTATACATGCTGTTGTTACCATTTGAAAGTTAGAGAGCCTCAGATATTCTAGTAGTTTAGAAAGGACCAGGTCTGCAGTATATGTTAGGTGTCCAATAAGGGAAAACTTGAGTCAGAGCCCCTAGATTTTAACCTGGCTGGGGACTCAAGGTAAACAAACCTCTTAGGGAAGACTTCCCTTTATTTATTTCCTTCCATTGATGCATAAATTTATTTTAAAAAATACTCCTTGAGCAACTACTATATGCCAAGTGTTTTTCTAAGCCGTGGGTGATAGCAGCACACAAAACAAAGCTGCTGCTCACGTGGAGTTGTCATAGAAAAGAGGAGACAGCACCAAACGAATATCTATATAAATCAGAAAAGACAACTTCATAGGGTTGTTATAGGGGTGATATAAGGTAAACAATAAAGTATTTGGCCTCGTGCCTGAGGCACAAACATACCTCTAGGTCAGGGGTGTCAAACTCATTTTCACCGGGGGCAACATCAGCCTCATGGTTGCCTTCAAAGGGCCGAATGTAATTTTAGAACTGTATAAATGTAACTACTCTTTAACTGTTAAGCAAGAGCTCGGCACTGCCGCCGGGTAGAAACAAGGTGCCGGGCGGATAAAACAAGGTGGAGGGCCGGATTCAGCCCATGGGCCTTGTGTTTGTCACCTGTGCTCTGGGCGGAACCTATTATGGATGCTATCTCATGGATCTGGTATATTACAAGTCCAAAAATTCTAGCTGAGCATAATAGTCTAAAGTAACATGCCTCATCTGCATTGAAGGTGTTATTCTCACTTTCTAATTCTTATTTTGTAAAAAAAATTCCCCATTTACTTCAATATCTAATGGAAAATAATACCACATTAAAATAATTTGTATCTCCCTGCCTTATTTCTCTGATTTTTCAGAGTACAACATATTTTTTTAAATACCCACAAAGAATTAATGGAATTAACACAGGTAAAGAAATGAAAGTATAAAATTAATATTTCTTGTTAATCTGCTCCTAGTCAGGCACTATGTCAGGCATTCTGTACACACTCTCTCTTTCGCCCTTCATAGCCGCTGTGTAAAGTGCATGTTACTGGTCCCACCTGTACAGGTGGAAAAACTTTATACATTTCACAGACCCCAGTAAATATTTGGGACACCTAAAGAAAACTAAAGACAACTAAAACAGCTTATATTTTTAGTTGGCAGTTACTGTTTTACAACTAATTGACCACATGTATTTTCCCTGTGAGAAACAAAGGAATGCAATGCCATCAATCAGCTTGAAAAAAATAAATGATGGTTTTTATATCTTAATAATTACTTGTCCTAAAACACATCTAGCTTTTTCACTTTTCCTATTAAGTTATGGTATAAATGCTCATGACACTCTAGTTTAATTAGGAACACTGACAGAAGTTTTAGATTTAAAAACTGTTTTCTATTGGGTAAATGATAGCAATGGTATAGATGGGTGGTTCTCCAAGTGCAGTGCCCAGATCGTCACCGTCGCCAACATGGAAACTTGTTAGAATTGCCAATGCCGCACCCTCACCCACTGAATAAACAACTCTGAGAGCGAGACCCAGAAACCTGAAAGTCAGCATGTCCCCCAGGTGATTATGATGGGCATGGATCGTCATGGGCGATGGATCCTTACTGGAACAATGTTATAAAATAATGATAATACTATTTTGTCTGAGGCAAGAGTCTCTCCTGCTTAGCCTAAAAAAAAAAAATCATGTCATTGGTTTCTTCCGTGAAAAGAAACAACAAAACAAGATTTTTTTTTTTTAAGGCTCAAAATCTCGAAACATTTTCAAATATTACCAATTTGGGTGCTGCAGAGATAGTAAAACCAGAGCAAACATTTTAAAGGCAACTGGAGTCCGATTCCTTAGGTTCTTCTGCTTCTAAAAAGAGTAGAGAATGTATTGCAAAGACTCAAGATCCTGAAAGTACAAAGAGAAAACCGAAAGAAAGAGAGAACACAAATGTGCTTTAGAGGCTAATTTTGCTACCTGGAGGGCCAGAAGGCAGGTCCTGTTCCATATGCAGGAGGCCGGGGAATGGGATTGGTTTGTTAAAGCTGTCACTGAGATTAGAGCTTCCTGAAGCTCCTGACCTAACACCAAGTCAATTTTTTGCTAAACTCTTTCTCATTTTAAATGGGAAAAAGATTAGACTGTTGAGTGCTTGGGGGGAAATATAAAATTGGCTGGTAGGCAAGCTTTCTTTTTTAAAAGAAAAATTCTCTCAGCCTTCTGAACTTCCAGATGGCTTAATAAAAGTTAAGGAAAAGACTAAAGCCAGTTGGAAAAACTAAGAGGGTAGGAAAACGGAAATGAGATCCCTCTCTTAAAAATCAGTGTTCCTTTCATATCAGTGACAGAAAATATCTTCCAAGTTCTGACAGAGGTACTGTTGAAACGAAGGAAGAGACTAACAAATAATTCAAAATAATATTTGGAGACTTTAACTTCAGAATAATATGGGAAACACTTATATCATATCATTAATATGATGGAAGGATGCAAAATTATGCTTCCCATTCTCTCATGAGAGCAGCAGTGTCTCTCACGTGTGCACCCTTCTGTGGTACAGATGTCCTTCTCGCCGTTTAACCAGACATTCCTTTGACAGAGACCTGTTGGAAGATAAAACAAGGGAGCAAGGAAGACTAAATTTTATCTTCATAAAGTATTTCATGCTTTATTTTCAGGAAAGACAGGACTCCTGAAGGTTAAATTGTCACCTCCGTCTGTTCACCACAGAGCCCTGGCTTGCACTCTAGTTTTGAGACAGGAGGCTGCAGTGAGAGCCAGCACAGTAAACCTCCTGGTGTCACTGATTCACTTGAATGGGGCACTGGCGAACCATTTCCACAAACCACGCTGGAGGAAAGTTCAAGTGCTTTGGAAGCAGGTGGGCACTGTGAACTTGAGCCAAAATCAGGATTTTATCAAGTAATTTAGTTATTGTGATTGGGAATTAAATGCTAAGATGAAGGTAGAAGTAGAAGAAGTTTAGGTGTGGGCGTGGGATGGCAAGAAGTAGTAATGCCTGCTAAAGATAAGGAGAGAAAAAGCAGGATTGGTCAAGGAAAGCCTTTAGACCAGGAAATAAGTCTGAGATTTGTGAAAGGGAAAGAAAGCCAAATTAGGCAGGGAGCGTATCAGACCAAAATACTAGGAGGTTAGATTGCACGTTAGAGGAATTCCACACTGGGCAGTAGTGTTCAGGCCCTGGTGGTCACACTCTGCTCAGTCATTTTTATTAAAGATTCAGTTCATTTACTTTTAGAGACAGGGGAAGGGAGAAAGAGAGGGAGGGAAACACTGATGTGAGAGGGAACCACAGATCCATTGCCTCTCGTACATGCCCCTGACCTGGATGACCCTGCCATCCAGGCACGTGCCCTGACCTCAAATTGAACCAGCAACCTTTCACTTTGCAGGACTATACCCAACCAACTGAGCCAGTCAGGGCTGCTCAGTCACTGTTTGAGGACCACCGAGGAAGAGGGTGGTCTTGGTTCAGAAGCTGTGACATACTCTGAAGGCACTGCCACTTGCGGCTGTCAGCTATCCACCTTCCTCGGAGCTGATGGCAAGTTCGCTCCTGAAGCGAGATCCGAGCAGTCCTCCAGGATTCCAGTGGGTCTTTCTTCCTAAAACAAACTATAGTCCTCCTTGCAACTGGTATTTATCGTTGCTCTTCTCTACTTTCCACTCTAACTTCCTCCTGCCTTCAGTCCTCAGCTCTACTGGTCTTGATGGTTTGTCAAAACTGTCTATTTCTCTGCTGCAGATGGCTTGGACTTTTTTCAGAACCTGGAGGTGCCTGCTTTGAGATTCTCCAACTGGGGCTTGCCACCAGCTCCACCATATCTCGTCCACCACTGACATCTTCAGAAGCATGGAGCCTGCCTGATCACATGGTCCAAGCAGTAGGGCTACTTGGCAAATGCAGCCCTGCACCTGCTGCATAGCCCCGCCCCCTGGTATTTGGGCCAAAGTAGTATTTTTAAGTATGAATGTGTGGCCTCCAGAACTCATAGAAACTTAGCCAGCAAGCATTGTGCTTCTTTCTTTGTTGCAGAGTGAACGGGTTGTAGCAATTTGTTTTTTTTTGTTGTTGTTTTACTTTGGAGTTGGTATCACAGTGTGTCTGTGATTATTAGGCCCCTAAAACTTTACTTATGTGATAGGCCCCTGGATCTTCACATGGTTTATTTCCCACCCTCTGGTATATGTGTCTTAGCAAGGCTTTCAGTATGCTCGCCACTTCTTACTCCACCTTCCAGAGCTGCAGTTTCATCAATGCAACGAATAAATGTGGTATCTGAAGGGTATTGGATGGCCCAGATCTCTATGGAATACGCCTTGGGACAAAACTCTGAATGTACCTTGTCTTGCACACCATGTGGGTGTGAACTATTTCTGTTTACCTTTCTTGATTAAGATAGAAAGGAATGAAGACATTTGCTGAATCAAAGGCTGCATATCACGTCCTGAGGCCCTTGTCAAGGTGAAATCCTATACTCTAAGACAGTACCCCTAAGTCAACAAATCTTCTTTATCCAGTCTTATGTTCTGGCCCCCTTTGTCAAGCACCCTGAAAATCTAATTGCAGGGGTACTTCCCCAGCTTCAGCTGGATGTGCTGGCTAATTTTTGTAGCAAACTTGGGATTTGATGGCTTTCTCTGTTATCAAGCTTTGCATGTCTCTAGCTGGGCTATGCTGAGACTTGATCCTCATTATCAACATGGCGGAAGATGTTGAGGGGAAGGCCCCATTGCCTCACTGGGAGGAAGCCCTTGCAGTATATTCCCACCTGGGAAGAGTTCTAGCTATTAACTGGGAGGAGCAGTCCCCCTACATTGGCTCTGATGGTTCAAAGGAGTACAGGGAGACAAATCTTTAGGGATGTCTATGCATATGCCCCCATTCCAAATGCCAAGCTTCCTAATTTTCCTAGCTGGCTCCCTGATCCTTAGACCTGCTTCCGCTGATCGATCATTCATATGAAGCTCAGTGATTCTAGGTTGGGAGTTTGCTTTTCCTGTTTTCTCACTGCAGAAGATAAAGACTGCTTTTTAAGCTGTCAGAGAGGTCCCCTAGACTTTTCAGTTTGTTAATTGCCCTTATTTTTTCATTATTCGCTAGTGTTTCAGTTTAATCTAATAACAAAAATATAAAAATGCATGATCCTTGTACACAGTATTCCCCACCCATCTCCTCCTAACTCAGCACTTTTCAGAGTCCTTCGTGATTGCAGCAGTCAGGGTGTTTCCCTCCTCTGCCACACCACCCTCTGTAAAGGGGAAGGAAGCAGGACTAGACTGGGAAAACTTTCCGACAAGATGCAGACCTGAAAGAGTGAAAGGAAAGGGGGAGGAAGCAAGTTGAGAGAGCTCTCATCCGCCGTGAACGTCTAAGAAAGTGTTGACCAACCCAATAGGAAGCTCCCAATCAAAAATTGCCCATCAGGGAGTACAGCATTGGACAGAAATGGCCCACCCTAAAGCCCTGCTGTACTTAGTCATTGGCAAAGGACAGCCAGGGAAAAGCCTGGCCCGGGCTCAAACATTATGATGGATCCCGAAGTCACTGCAGTTGAAGGCTGCTGTGATATCTATTTCTCCTCATCTCAAACAATGAAAGTTCTGATTGGAGATACGTCGTGAATAAATACAGCTCTTGCAATCCAAAGAGCTAGCAATGTAGAAAGGCAAAAAGACATGCACGTTACAAAGAAGTCATCCCAATTGCATAGTTTCAGGGGATATTTGTTGTTTTTGTCTGTTCAGCTTCCATTTTCCTTATTATGCAAACTCTAACTCAGTTTTAGCTTGGGGAACCACCTCTCTCTGTTATAGTAGAAATGCCACACCTCACTCATGCTCATCAGCACCAGGAGAGGGCATGACTCACACCTGGCCTCCCAGGACTTTTGTTGGAAATATGCTCGCCCCCAGCCCAGCCCAGCCCAGCCCAGCCCAACTGGTGTTGCTTGTAAAGATGGCAAGTCTGGAGCTACCAGAGAATAATACCACATGAAGAGAGCCTGCCAAAGAGTGAAGCCAGGTCAGAGGAAAGCAGTGCTGAGAAAAATACCTTTAGAAACTGGATTTTGATGACACATTTGGAGCTCTTAGATTCCCCCAGACTTTGACATCTAGATCTACTCCTAAAGTATCCCTTTGGTTTCAGGCTCTTTGTGGTAGATTTAGTCACTGTCAACTAGAAGAGCCTTAATACAAAAATGGTAGAGAAAGGACTGAGTCTGGAACAGTGGTATGTTATCAGGCATAATCCCCTTTAATATGGGCCTAAGAATAGTCATTCACTATCAAAATTAGAAAAGACCTCACACATCATCCAGTTCCAATCCAATGCCTTTAAAAGAGAACCAGCAAAAGTTGAGTGACTCATCTAAGGTCACAGAGCCACTTACTGGGAAATGACATTTTGTTTCTAAGTCTTCAGCTTAATTAATGATCAAGATTTAGCAAGAGGTGAAGGGACGGAGAAAGAGAGGGAAAGAAACTTTGATGTGTGAGAGAAACATCAATAGGTTTTCTCTCACATGCCCCCAACTCGGGACCTGGCCCGCAACCCATGCATGTGCCCTGACCTGGAATCAAACTGGTGACTGGTTTGCGGGACACCGCTCAACCCACTGAGCCACACCAGCCAGGGCTATAAGTCTTCAGTTTCTAGGCCTCGGTTATTGTCACTGTAACACCCCATGTCCCTTGAGAGAAGAGAGATTACACAATTTAATTCACGGAACTCACAGAAACAGAAAAAAATTAATTTATAAACAATAGCAGTCAGCTAATGCTAATTTAGAATTTAATGCCATTAATCCTGGATAATGTGGCTATTGAAAGCAGTTACTAATGTGGGCTTCACACAATAATTTAGCGTTCCTTAAGTGAAAACAAAATCAAAATATGCACTTTTGAACAACGTGTGAAAAATGTTTAATCCTTTTAAATTTTTCCTTTTGTGAGGTGCCCCAAAATGTTCCTTCTCTTTGTTCTTCACATTTCTATACTTTAGAACTTATTTGTAAAATCTGGAATGTTGTAAGAGGAAAAAGCGTTTTGGAAAATTTAAATGAACTTTTTCCAACGCATTATTTATCTAATTACTGCAAAGAATTCAAGACTCTTCTGTCTTGAGTGAGCCATGGTCTTGTGTCTGCGATGTATCCTCCTAGTGGCACTTTTAAAAACCAGCGTTCTTAGGTTTCAACGGCTAAATTAAAAGCTAAATTTTTGAGTGATGACGGTGTCCATAAAAATGCCTTAAGGAAAAGGTGAAGCATTTATATATTTGTGAGTAACTGATTCTTTTATAATTTTTTATTTTTTAGAAAAGTGCCTAAAAACCATCCAGGGCTCTATATTTCAGAGAAGATTTATTTGTGGGTTTCTGTTTGTTTAACTCAGGCATATACATTATTTCTAATTTTAAAATGTATTTGGGGTTTTTTTTCATATGCCAGATTTGGGGGTATTTTCCAGATTTTTCTAAAAGCAACATGAGCTTGGTGGATCCATTTTACACACTGCAAAATGGACAGAGAGGTGCAGAACAGAACTGAAGAGGGCAACTCTCTGGGCCTGAATTTTTTAAGATAAATTAGATTTCAGGATATTCATCTACAATAGGCAATTTAAAGTTTCAAGGAGTTTCACACAAATCTTCAGATTTTTTTGATATCATAATTGCAAATAGATGACAAAGTGTATACAAAAATGCCATTATTGCAAATACCTACTTACAAAAATATATAGTTACAAGAAACAAGCATATTAATGACAAAAATGAAAATAGTATCTTGGTATTTCACTATTAAGAAGGCCTGTTTTTTTGTCTCTTCAAAGTTAATAAATTCATTTACACATTTAAGAAGTAGCCACTGAGCATCTATGTTAATTCAGCACAAGAGATAGATACGGCAATGGGTGGATCCAATCCTAATGCTTGGGGAGCCTAAAGAAGCGGAGAAGGCAGGTGCATAAACAAATGACTGGGGTGCCATGTGAGAAATATCACAGTAAACTTCATGATGACTGATGTGAAAGTGGAGACGAGAGGATGAAGATGACCTGGGTCAATGGATGGGAGGGTAAAGAAGGCTTCATGGATGGGCAAATCATAGGAATTTAGCACGTGTAGATGAATGGAGGGTGGTTAGAGAGGAGGCAGGGTCTGTAGTGGGATATGGAGGTGCAGCAACAAAGCAAAATGATCAACTCAGAGTGCAAGACAGGCACGTGCCAGATTCTAAAGACCTTGAATGACAAGCCACGGATTTTGGATTTCATCTTATTGCCCATAGATAGTCATCAAACGTATTTTGATTTTATTTTGGCAAGATTATGGCATAGTCAGGTCAGAAAAGAGAAAGATAAATTTTTTAAATTATATTTTATTGATTATGCTATTATAGTTTTCCCAATTTTTCTCCCTTTATCCCCCCTCTACCCTGCACTCCCCAACCCTCCAGCATCCCCGCCTTACTTCAGGTCCACAGGTTGTACATATAAGTTCTTTGAATTCTCTGTTTTGTATACCATTTTTGACCTCTCCCCACCTATTTAATGCCTACCAATTCTGCTTCTTCTTCCCTGCAGCTTCCCCCCCATTCCTCCCCTTCCCCTCCCCACTGAAATCCCTGCATGTGATCTCCATTTCTCTGATTCTATTTCTGTTCTAGTTGTTTGCTTAGTTTTTTTCATTGTTTTTGTTTCTTTTATTTTTTTAGGTTCATTTGTTGATAGTTGTGAGTTTGTTGTCATTTTACTGTTCATATTTTTGGTCTTCTGTTTCTTAGATAAATCCCTTTAACATTTCATAGAATAATGGCTTGGTGATGATGAACTCCTTGAACTTGATCTTCTCTGGGAAGCACTTTACCTGCCCTTCCATTCTAAATGATAGCTTTGCTGGATAGAGTAATTGTGGATGTAGGTCCTTGCCTTTCATGACTTGGAATACTTCTTTCCAGCCCCTTCTTGCCTGCAAGGTTTCTTTTGAGAAATCAGCTGACAGTCTGATGGGCACTCCTTTGTAGATAACTCTCTCCTTTTCTCTTGCTGCTTTTAAGATTCTCTCTTTGTCTTTAATCTTGGGTAACTTAATGATGATGTGCCTTGGTGTGTGCTTCTTTGGGTCCAACTTCTTTGGGACTCTCTGGGCTTCCTGGACTTCCTGAAAGTCTATTTCCTTCACCAGATTGAGGAAGTCTTCCTTCGTTATTTGTTCAAATAAGTTTTCAGTTTCTTGCTGTTGTTCTTCTCTTTCTGACACCCCTATAATTCGGATGTTGGAATGTTCCAGGTTATCCCAGAGGTTCCTCCGCCTCTCTTCATTTTTTTTCACTTCTTGTTTCTTCATTCTGTTCCAGTTGGATGTTTATTTCTTCCTTTTGTTCTAAATTGTTGATTTCAGTCCTAGTTCCCTTCCTATCATTGTTGATTCCCTGAATATTTTGCTTTATTTCATTTGGGGTATCTTTCATTTTGACCAAGCTCAATCAGTTCTGTGAGCATTTTGATTATCAGGGCTACAAATTCTCCATCAGATAGGTTGGCTATCTCCTCCTTGCTTAGCTCTCTTTCTGAGGTTTTGCTCTGTTCTTTCATTTTGGCTGTATTTTTTTTTTGGGGGGGGGGCCTGTTAAGTTGTAAAGGGGCAAGGCCTTAGGTATTCACCGGGGCAGGACAACCCTCTTTGCTTCCTTGCGGTGCTGCCTGTGGGGGGGTGGCAGAGAGGGAACAGTGTGGCTCACCTGCTCATCTAGCATACTTTTCAATGAGTTCTCATGTGAGACTCGGAGTTTCTCCCACCTCAGCAACCACTGTAGCCCACAGTGAGCTCTGAGTCTCAGTTTCCCCTTAAGTCAGCCCCTCCCATGCAGCCTGCCATGTCGAGGCAGTCCCACCCCCACGGTCTGCCACCTCACTGCAGTTTCTCTCTGTCCACTGCCTTACCAGTCTGGTTGTTCTGTTTGATTGTTTCTTTAATTCTGTGGTTGTCAGAGTTCCATGCAGTTTGATTTTCTGGCACTTCTGGTTGTTTATTGATTTTAGATTGGTTGTTCTCCTCCTTTTGGTTGTGTGAGGAAGCGAAGGGTTTCTACCTACACCTCCATCTTGGCAGGAACTCCAAAATCTTGAAGTATAGCAGAGGATAGATTAGTGGGAAAGAGACCAGAGCTATAGACCCTTTTAGAAAACTATTCCCATAGAAGGTGGCATGGTAATGATTAATGATGTAATGATGTGTGGAGTAAAGTAGTGAATAAGACAAAAATGCAGGTGATATTAACAAAGATCAGAAACAGGAAGAGGAATAGGTTTACATGTAAGGTTGGGGTTGAGAGTTAGTGGGGGGAAGAGGAGAGATGTGCTGTGTTTGCGACATGCAAAGTTGGGAGCTCGTGGGATGCAGGTGGAGCTAGATCTACCCAGCAGATCACTGCAGCATGAGTCAGCATGAGGACAGCACTGGCTGGGAGGGGCTTCCTGAAGGCCGGCAGTCACGGCACAGAGGGCAGACGGGCCTCTGAAGACCATTCAAGTCTGTGTCGACTATAAGCCATAGAAAGTGGCACTTTTCATCATAACTGTCTCCTGGGTAGCTATAAACACATGACAAAACATTTTTTTTTATCTCATATAGCTGTCATTAAAGAATAGAAACCCAGACAAAGCAGGTGAATTGACTCAACCGCACAGCTGGTAGGTGGTAGAACCCAGAATTGAATCCAGATGTCTAGGCCAGTGTATTCTACCAAACAAAACCCAAAGAAAGATAATCTAATGCCTTGTGTGATTATCACAGCCAATCCTCTGGCTCAACTTCTTCATCTGTGAGCAACTTTTGGATGGCATGATCTCAAAATTACCCTCTGACTCTAAAATGCTGTTATTATATGCCTCACAAGTGAGAACACCTACCATTTCTAATGCTGGTTCACCACAGCCAACTCCAGTTAATCTGAGTAAATCACGGATCCCCTAAAACCCAGCGTCCTCACCAGAACAAACTGGTGCAAGGGTCTGACGATTGTGGCGGTGTGCTTTCACACCTGTCACAGGGGTCAGTAGGAAAACGCTAGTTAAAGCAGTGAGATGCTACTATGTATTCTCTAGAATGGCAAAGATGAAAAGGACAGAAAGAACCAAGTGCCTGAAGCCATGTGGAATGGAGATGGACATGGCCACGTTGGAAACTGGCATTGTCCAGTACACCCGAACAGCAAGCATGACTGAGACCCACATCTCCTTACAGAAGTAGCCAACAGGAACACATGCATCTGTTAACCAGAAGCCATGCACGAGGATGTTCACACATCGCTACCCTATGAATCCCAAACTAGAAAATTTCACCAAACACATTAACGACAGAATGGGTAGATAAATCAAGGCCTCCTAGCCAGGTAGCTCAGTTGGTTAGAGCTACACCTACAATTTTTATACCTACTTTTTTCACTTTTAAAAATCTTCCCAGTATCTAACAATTACTAGCATTCTCTACATGTAATAAATACTTATTTCTAGATATACCTATGTGTTTACCTTCTACCTGTCCACCTACCTCTCTATAGAAGCACTTCTCTCTGAGAAGGTCAGTTCTTTCTGCACAATAAACAGCTGGTTGTAATGTGGAAAAGCATCTGAGGCCGGCAGGGGTTTTCCCCACTGGCTGTGACTGGCAGCGTTTCCTAGCGGGCACTCCATCCAGCATTTCCAGTGAACTATTTGAACACACTCAAAGCTCGGGGTCTTGCATGTGGGACTTGCTTAATAAAGACCAGCTGAGAAGACGTCAAACATTTGTCCCTGAACATGAAAGTCATATGAACTAGGTTCTTGAATGACTTGGCAAGTAAGTCATTTTTTTGAGTGTTGATTTGAAAGCACCATATACAATCATCCCCTGCTTTGCTCTCCTAGTATACTGTATTCTATTTTTATCATGATTTATTTCATTATAGGAAATTAATGTTGATTCTATTATAAGTCAGGCTTTCTAATGATTGTAATCTAGTAGAAGTATGCCCTATTAATTAGATTACCATGCTAAAAATAGCACACAGTTTTATTAATTAAAACATTGAGGCAGGAAAACCAAAACTCAGAATTAGATAACTTTTCAATGTAACACCATCAGAGGTTTAAAGCTATAGGCACTTGGCGGGGGTGGGGTGGGGGGGCGGAGGTTGAAGCAATTGCAAGTTTCAAATCCTGGATATCTGAAATAACATTTAAAAATCCAGGTTTTTAACTGAAATTTTCAGAGATATTTGACATGTTTTCTTTCAACAGTTGTTTGGGTAAAATCAAAGAACTAAGATTGGAACTCTAATATGTAAAGCTTGAAAGAATGCTTAAAAAGTGTTAAATGAATTAAGATTTGTAGATTGAATATAATAGTATCTAAATCTAACTCTGTAGTCCATTTTCTTTGTCTGAATTAAAATAAAAAAAGGATTTAGGTTTGGAATGCCATATGATTTGTTTCCATGCACTGCTTTATATTTATGAACCATCTCTAGGTGAGGGGAAACTTCCTCAGAAGTATTTTTTAATTCTTGCTTGACATAAACAATTTAACTACGATGTATGTTTTAAAAGTGGTCATTAACAGTGACAAAGGGAGCTGCATGGTAGCCACTGAAAGGGAAACCAACAAAAGATAAAAAACGTGAATACTTACTTGTTTGTCTAAAAAGCATTTTAATGTGCTCACTTTTTCTTCTCCCGAATGCACACCACACCTGTGTTGAAGGAAGCATTCTGTCACTGGCCATCCTCACGTTCAGGGGCCAGTGTGCTGGTCTGTAGTGCATTGGGGGGTGGGGAGGCTGATTTTTAGCAACTTGAATTTACAGGGACCTGGACATGGCTTTATATTTCAATTGGAAGGAATCCTTTGGTTGCCTGCTTCTAACTGGCCTCTGATTTCTGAACTGAAGAGAACATTCCGGGCTATCTCTGCTCCCTCCCTTACTTGGTTGGTTCCTCTTCCCTTTGCCTTCTCCCACCACCCTTGGAGGCCCTGAGGAGGATTTTCGTTTCAAACCTATTCCACAACAAGCTCCACTGAAGCAGGATTCTCAAAACAAATAACACTCATTACCAGCCCACTACCATTGTCTGACAAAAAAAGAAATTAAAAGAAGAAACAAGGTTAATATAAAAATTACAGCTTTTAGAAAAACAACCCCTAATATTTAGTTGCAGAAGGAAATGCGGGGGTGGGAGGGTGGTGGGGGGGAATGCAAGCCTGGGTGAATCGGAAATTGCTGTGTTACACAGGAAAATGAAGAGCAGCTTAAAGGTGCAAGTCCAACAACCACCAGCCCCAGAAAGTCACGGCAAAAAAAGGTTCAAAAAGAGGTGACAGATATGCTGATTTAAAAAGATCTTCAAAATGAGCTTCCTTTGAACTTCAAATGGAAAAATTCTGAGTTTGGATTGCCAACTGTTTACAAAGAAAGGATGATTCAGGAGAACTACGTGACTCAGACAATAACATCTTTCAGATTCTTCTGGGAGATGGGTAGATAATATGAAATTTAAACTAACACTTGGACTTTGTCCATCTTGTGCGCAGTGAAGACAGTTTTGGCATGCTATTTGAAATATTTTCATGTCAGTTTATCATTCCAAAACATAGAGAAAACACACGCTCTGCAGTCGCACCCTGCGGCTGAAAGGAAAACATGGAGAAGGCTGAGGCCACTCGACATTCTATAAAAATAAATAATGAATCCCTGTATCCACTTCACACGTATTTTAATATACGGAAGACACAATTTTAAGAAATTCTCTGTAAAAGCGAAGTTGTTGTGAAAATGTGGCACATCGTTCAGCCTTCACTGTTCGTACGTCAGTCACCCCACCTAAAAATCCAAACCCACAGTGCAGTCGGTTTCCCCGTGTTACTGTGAGGACCTAGTGAGTTAGCACCTAAAAACTACCTAGGACAGTGTACATATGCACACGGTGCCAAAAATAAAGAGAAACAAGCAGTGCTTACTGTTCATTAAATCTCCAGTGATTAAAACATTTGTAACTGCTAGAAACAAATTACCAAAAGAGAGTATGTGACAAAGATCTTCTGTGACCTGCAAATCCTAAACAAATAGCTACTATCTAGCCCTCTACAAAAGTATCCATCAATCTCTGTTCTAGTAGATAATCTTGACTACAATGGATATGTTTAGTAAGTATAAGTGAATAAATGTAGATTTTTCTCTAGGATTACATAGTATTTACTAAGATTGAACCTGGATTGCATAACCAAATTAGAATTTCATGTTTAAATTCAAATGTTGCCAAAATATTTATCAATGGAAACTATTCTGAAGTATGTCTGATGTCTGGTGCCAGCAAATTGTTAATCAGGTTTTGTTTTTGTTTTTGTTTTTAAGCCTGGTTGAAGAACACGCATATACAAATGCTTGAAAGGTGTTGTTGCCACATCACTCATGAGGTGGGAGGTTCCAACTCTGGGGAAGCCAGCCCCACCGGGTTCAGGTTCGTGGGTTCTGTGGGTTCATTGTGCCCCCGGGATAGAGACAGGGCCTTTTGAGCAAAGACAATGGGACGAAGCTCCCTGTGTGTGCAGTGTGATGGCGCTGACTCAAGCTCCTTTGTAAATGGAATTTAAGTTGACAAATAAGGAAAATAAGTTAAACAGTATACTTTTATTTTGACAGGATGTTTGACAAACTTCTCTCTGACAGCTTCTTTTGAAGAAAGAAATATAATTTAGATGCTAGCATAATTTTAAAAGGTTGAACAGTTTTTCCAAAGATTAAAAATCATAGACTGACTGCTGCCAGCTGGTTCAGGGCCGGGGCAGCAGGACCTATGGCTCACCATAAGGCAGGCATCTTAGTCCAGAAAAGCTCAGCTTAATTTTAATTCATGATTCAAATGAGAAAGTAGGTGCTACGCTTATCAAATCTGCTTATGACGTAAAGCTGGGAGGCCTAGTGGATACAATGCATAGTCTCCAAATAAAAATTTTAACAATGGTTACCAAAACTGAGCTAAACAATCGTAATAGAAACCAGTCTTTCGCAGGAAGGAGCCCTCTACCTTATGACTTTCTCAATATCGATACACATACTTGATTTTTGAACAGAAGGTATTTTGGGTTCAAAAGACTCAAGGAATTTAAAAAAGACTGGGATAAGGTTGGAGGACAACAGCTGCCCTTCAATAACCTACTTACTTTTCCTTCTTTACATAAAAGAGTGTCAGTGTAATACCTTCTTTTCCAGAAGTGAAAATGGAAGGCAGGATGAACTCCGAAGTTACAAAGACCAAGAACCTGAAGCCAGGTTTAGGCCAGAGCTATGATTGTTTTATTCACTCCACTCCTCCATGATGCTGTAGGGAACTTTCTGAATTGGTTGCTCTCATTGAACAGACACAAAATGCAACATAAGTATCTGAATTATCAGCGTCTGTTGAGTCACAGGACTATCTGGCGGCATCGGCCCCTGGCTCTTCTGGCCATGTTCAGCTGGGGCGGGGTGGCACCTTCCACTCACCTCAGTCACCACTCCCTCCCTATGGTCACACCTGGTCTGCTGTATTCACTTATGGCCCTATGTACTGCATCTGTGTGACCCCTGGACAAGGAAGTGGAGATGAAATTCTGCATCTCTAAATGTAATAGGTGCAGCTTAGGAAAGTGGAGCTTCAGAAGCTGATGTTAATTGTGCCAATTCATTCCAGTTAGGAACTTTGAAGAGCTGGTATACGCTGTTTGAGATTCAGGTGCGTACGTGGGCTGACCTGGATGTTACAGGGAAGATTCTCGCACAGGGCTGGAAGTCAGGCAAGATTGGTGTTTCTACCTGTTTTTAAAAAGACTTGTGGTGCAGTTTGTTTAACTTATTTTTAGTCTAATGACTCTTAAACATTCATGAAATTCTTATGTTTTAGCTCTGATTTGTATATATTCCAAAGCTATTATCAAATTAAATCCCGAAACTATTGCTGTCAACATCTCTATAAAAACTTTAAAAAAAAAGTCAAATCTTTGTTTTTATATTTTCATGCTTCAGTTTGAGTGGTTACGGTATATAGACACAGACTGCATCTATATTCCATCAGCTGCACAGTTCTGGACCAACACTTGGGCGCTGTGCTTAGCTGGAACTGTAAAGAAGGAGGGATGATTCCCACGGCCTGAGATCCCCAAGAAGCCAGGTCATTCACAACCAACATGCAAGGAAAAACAAGAAGATGATCCTATTTGTGCCAAGCCATTCCAATTAGGAACTTTGAAGAGCTGGTGTATACTGTTTGAGATTCAGGTGCACACATGCAGGTTCTTCTTTCAAACGAAAGCTCTGACTCATGAATGAAGTCAACGGGTATTTGCCCAAAGTACTTAATGAGTGGCCACCATTGTCAGGCAAAAGACGTGGAAGAGCAAGTCCTTGGAGCATACTCCCTCATTAAAGACAAGTCCTAAACAGTAGACATAATTAAAAGTAATAAAAAAGTATATAACCAAGTATCCTATAGACTGTATACAGCATAGACATGTGGAGAAGGGCAAGATTAACACACACGCACTGATGTCATTTGTAGAGAATGAGTAGAATGTGGATGGTCCAAAGGAGGGGAAAGGATATAAGAAACAGACACATCATATGCTAAGAAATGTACTCTGTTAGGGAGGAGCTGAAGCATGTGTGGGTATGCGAGAAGCTTGACCATAAAGATGCTGACCTCTGTGTCAGGGGGAAACCCCCAGTGCTCCATTAGTTCTTGATGAAAGCATCCTGAAGACCAGCCAGGAGACAAGTGCTCGGATCCAGGTGTGGTGTGAAGAGGACTCCACCAGGGAGCGACCGATAGGAAAATGAATTGTTTCAAAAGGTGAATGCATTGCAGTTGGCTGTGGATTGGTGTAGCAGGACAGTGGCAAATCAAAGAGAAATTCCATTGAAAATTTGGAGGACTTCTAGCATGCTGGTGTGCTGACAGAAATAGTTGAATGATGAACTCAGATTAGAGCCTGTTGCATTTATTTCTATATTATAGCCTTAAAGGGTAGAATTAGCTCTACAGGGAAGTGGGTTAGCTTTTCCTCGGAGACAGAAGGGAAGTTCAGGTAAGGGTACAAATTTGGAGGTGGAAATAAGAGAAGTTGAGGGGCTTATGTTGTAAGATCTCTTTTTTTTCAGTGAAGTAGGAAGCAAGGGGACCTATTGAGAATAAGAACATAATGTTAGGGCCCTGGCTGATGTGGCTCAGTGAATTGGGCAACAGCCTGCGAACCCAAAGGTCCCCAGTTCAATTCCCAGGCATCACACCTCCCTGGGTCGAGGGCAAGATCCCCAGTGAGGGGAGTGGGAGGCGCAACCAATTGATGTATCTTACACAGTGAAGTTTCTTTCTTTCTCCCTCTTTTCCTCTCTCGCTAAAAATAAATACAACCTTTTTTTTTTAAAGAACAATGTTAGGGATGATGCATGGGTGATATGGAAAAGGCAGGTAAGGGGTGCACTAGTCTAGGGATCCAAAACACATCACTAAGATTGCTATGTCAACAGAGATGAAATGGTATGAGTTTGTAGCCGAGTCGGTATCATGGCTTTGAGAATTGTCTCCAGCAACCTTTGGTAAAAACTATGGATGTAGACCAAGAAAGTAGAGAGTAGTTAAAAGAGGTAAAACAGGTATAGGATTTTGAGGTAGTATCTCACATGTTATTGACATGATTGTTTATTTCAAAGAGTCCAGCCTAAGTAAAGAAGCAAATAAAACCAGAATTGCTGGATATGGGTTAGGAAGTAGGGGAGCATTAGAAAGCAAAGCGAGAACAAAGGACGAGGAAGCAAATTGGTAATGTACTGGGGGAAAAATTCCTGTGTTCAAGATGAACACGTTTAGAAGTCCTGGGTGATAGTATAGCCACAGGTGTGGCTGTGCTGGGGGTAAGTGAGGTTGAGTGACACCTGAAAATGAGGAGTTGTGAGGCCAAGGAGTTCAAGGGTCATTATCATGTGTACTGAAGCATGGGAAATGGTGACAGACCAAGGTCGTAGAGGAGGATGATTTCAGTGCCACCACTCAGTGTCACTGAGGAGGTTGGAACAGCGTCCTGGTGGCTGGAAGCTGAGATGAGGAGATGTCATGGATTCCAGAGACAGGATAAAGTTAGAAGAATAATGGACTAGATGCAGCAGAGATCAGGGGACTGGCTGTCCCTTGTATGGAACACCCCATGTGCCTCTCATCATACCGCTTGGGCCCCTGCTCACTTCAGGAACTGCTGCCCCAAGCAGCTCCCCACAGATGCAACCTGACAGCACCTCTGTTCAGCTCTACCTCTCAACTCTTGCTTTCTGCCCCGGGGCCTTTCTTAGTCTTCCCACACTAAATGTGGCACTCACTTACATGCAACCTAAAAGTGGAGGGAGTTGGTGTTAATTAGGACAAAACATGACCAACCAAGCTGGTGGTACGTGCTCCCCTCTTCCATCCCCTGCACATTACTTCCAAGGTGCTTTGTACATGGCTTCTCAGAGTGTCAAGAATGGGTTGGTCTCCAGTTGTCAGAGGCAGTGATAAATTTGTAACACATCTTTGTGCTGGTGTTTCCTTCTTCACTCTTTCCATTTCCCCTACCCTGTTCCCTGGGATTGCTTCTTAAAATATACGACCTGAATGCAGGCCCTTGTTGCAGACCTACTTTCTTGGAGAAACCTGAGACCCTTGTCTGTAAGTAGAAACCGTTAAGTGAGAAATATGAAGGTTTCATGGTCAAAGAAAGTTCAGTTAGCTTGAGGAGGAAGGAGCCCTGAAAGGCAAAGGACTTGATTACAGAACACAAGCTTCAAAAGCATCTTCTTAGAGTGGGTGGCCAGCGAGAGCTAGAGCAGGGCTCATAGAGATGAAGGCATCGGAGGAAAAAGGAGGGAGGTGGAATACGAATTGCATATGTTAAATAATATCCTCTATACTAGAAAATAAATATACTGATAACCATGAAGGGCACATTTTAGACAGTTGTATTTATCACTGTAGCTTTGCATTTGGCTTCATCCGCATCTGTCCCACCCTGAACAGAGCATCAGACAGTCTGGCCTCCCTGCATTTCTCTATTTCTTGCCAACATGCTGATGTCATCCTATATCCAGGCCTTAAAGTCACTTCAATTTACATTCATGTCTTTTGTCTTTTTCTTGGTATATAATTTGCTATAGTTTCACTGAACTTCCTTTTCCCTAAGTAGGAGCCATGGTCAATTTATTTCAGAGAAAATGTCAAGAAACAAGCCAGATGTATACATAATATCATGCAGTGTCCACTGGGGACAGTTTTAAAAATATGATGTATACAAAATTACATAATTTAAAATATACATGTAGATTTTTAAAAGAACACAATTCTGACAGATCACTGCATCCTGAAGAAATTTTTTGTAATATCACCCCCCACCTTTGCCATATTACTTGAACTTTTGAAATTTGAAGCAATAAATCATAAAATATTTTGAGCTTATTCTGAGCTGAACTTGGTCATTGTGAGAGATTTGGTTTTTAAATTTAGACACTTAGACATTTTTTAGGCTGTTTGGTTTAAAATTTTAGGTTATAAGAGGCATTGCTCATGAGTTTTAACAAACAGAGAAATGACATCTGCTGTCACTTCCGGCACCTGCTGAGTCAAAAGCCATTAAGACTCACCAGACCCATGTCAGACAGCCTGGGAGAGGGGCCTGCATGTGTGACATTCAGCTGACCCTCAAGTTGTTATTGCTTAGAAAAAAATCACAAAGGACACACATTTGTTTTGGAATTGTAGAAGCCAGATCAAAAGAGACCTTTCTCTTTTGAGCTCCCTATTTCCTGCCAGTTTTTATGCTACCATTTGGCTTTGTTTTCTCTTTCATGTACTGCTCACTTTCACCTTAGATTTGCTCACAGACAACCTTGTATGAAATTATTTCCCGGTATTATATCATCGATACAATGACTTTACATTGATAGGTCCTTTGCCCACATCCATTCCAGGTCCCGTCTACCTGAGCGCAGAGTGGAGCTCCCTTTACCCGGTTCCATTGTGCTACCCTCGCCCACCTGCACTTGTGCACATCAGGGTCGGCTCACTCTCAGGGCCATGGCTTCCTTCTTGCTCGCTGCTTTTGGAACTCATCTTCTCTATCCAGGCTCATTCAATTATTTCTGCTATTTGTTTTTTAATTCCTCTTACTTTACTTCTCACCTCTCAGTGATGAGGTAGTTTTAGCAGACATTTTCTTTTCTTAAACACACTTCCTTATGCCATTGTCATAGTTAGTGATGGTGGTTTAAGTTATGGATTTTAATGTACAATTAAAAAAATAATCCTAACCATTCACAGACTCTAATGTAATGAAGCCATCTTATTAATACCCTCCCTCCTTTCTTGAGTAGCTAAGCTCTCCAAAAGCTACTTGGTCATGGCAATGCTGATGATCGAGATTAAAATATATGAGGTCTTTCCAGGAAGTGTCCATCCATGTATATGAAAGATAAAGACTTTGAAGAAGATACAAGAGACATTGTTCATAGGACAATGACACCTCAGTTTTCTTCAAAGTAGGCACCTTGGGACCTCACACAGTTCTCCCAGCACATCTTTCAATGTTCAAAACACTGCAGAATCCTTTGGTAAATCACCATCAGCTGCCCTGTCATATTTTTCTGAATCTCATCGACAGTCTGAAATCTCTTTCTCTTCAAAGGTGATTTTAGTTTTGGGAAAAACCAGGAGTCACAGGGCGCCAAATTTGGGCTGTAGCAGGGCTGGGCCACCCAGGTGATTTGGTGCTTCTCCAAAAAACTCTGCATAAGACATGATGCATGAGCAGGCACATTGTTGTGATGAAGCTGCCAACTATCAGTTGCTCATAGCTGTGGCCATTTTCATCAAATTGCATCTCTCAACCAATGAACACTGAGGTAGTACTCCTTATTAATTGTTAGGCCTGGAAGGGCATACTTGTGATGGACAACACCTTCCCAATCAAAAAACACAGTTAACATGGTCTTGATCTTATTGCGACTTTGCCACACCCTCTTTGGACACACCTTCTTTGGACCTTTTTTTAATGGGCGTGGAGAACCAGGCAACTTCCATTGGGATGCCTGGGCCTTTGTTTCCAGATCAGAGTCATAGATCCATGATTCATCTCTGGTTATGACCCTTTTGAGGAAATATGGTTCATAAGTAGTGGTCTAAATCGAGTCATTAGAGGCTGCAGCATGATGTTCCTTCTACTCTCATAGAAGAAGCTGCAGAATAAATTTTTCCACAAAACATTTCATGCCTAGATCCTGTGTCAAAATCACAGGCACAGTAGTTTTTGGAATCTCCAGATCAACCTCTATTTCTCACAGTCAGTTGCTGATCTTTGTTCATTGCAACCCGTACACGTTCAACATTCTCAGGTGTTCTGCTTGTTGCAGGCCTTCCAGAACGTGGATCACTTTCAAGAGATTACCAGCCCTCTTTGAAGCATTTGTGCCACCATTTATTTGCGCTGCACTCATGGCATCATCCCTGAAAGCCTTCTGAATCATCCAAATAGTTTCTGTGGTGGAATGTTCAAGTTTAATGCAAAATTTGATGCTGATCCATTGGTCTATTCATTCAGTCATTTTGAATGTGACAGCCACACAGTACTCACGCTCACTCAATGACATCTACCGCCCCCACTGACTAGTCCAGTGAAGTCATCATTTATCATGCATGTGCATTCCAGTCCACTCTCCTTGGCTGGCAGGTTACACCATTGTCATGCAAACTATTCTCCTTATAGTAACAATGACTGGACTTTTCCCGGACAGACCTCATAGCTATTAAGCATGTACTGACAGGCACTTACTAAGCCCCATATAAAACAAGTTAGTTTTAATACTCGGTCATTAGGACTTTGAAATATAAGATTATCCGTTAGTATAGCTAGTCAGAGGAAAATTTATTTTTAAGTAAATTTAGTTACTTATTTATAAATTTAGCATTTATTTATGTGAAATGTGTAACGTCACACACTTCGGCTGCTTTCCATCACCAACATGTTATTTTGTTGTTTGTTGCTGGGGAAAATTCCCCACCTCCATGGGCAACTCACAGGGTTTAACTGGAGCTGATCCTTGCCCTCCATCTTTGAACATGCACACACTTGTGCTCATACACACTCACACACACACTCCCCACTCACTTTGGAGGGGTAAGTGGGCACCTAAATCTGGCTTGGCCATTCTACATGTTCTGAGTGCTTTTGGGAATGGAATGTGCTAAAACTCAATGCGGTGAGACTTAATCATGCGACTTTGGCTTCTCTAGCGAAATTGCTGAGAAGATGTATGACAGCATAGGACTCTTGGTGGTCATCCTGCCAGTTCTTACAAAGAGTTCTCCGGAAGGAATCAACGTGAAGGAAACAAATCCCCCAAAATGGACAGAGAACCCAGCCACGACGATGTCCTTTGAAGCCAGACAATGGCCAGACCTTCACTGAAGCCAGTTCTACTCACACACCTTCAGTTACGAGTCAGCGTGTACCTGCTTTGTGTCAGCCAGCTTGGTGTGGGTTCCTGAAACAGCTAAGAGAGTCCTTCCTCATGTACGTAGTTTGCCAAATAACCAGCTTGCCCAGCCTTTTGTACCAGATCTTCTGCATCCCTGCGCTTGTCAAAGGGAGGTCTGTATTCCACTTCCTTCAGAATCAGCTGGAATGCTGACAAAATGCAGGTTCTCAGGCTGCATCCCAAACCTTTTCATCAGAACGACAAAGGTGAAGCTTAGGAAACTCACATTTGTCAAGTGAACTTTGGTGATTTTTATACACGTTCAATTTTGAAAAACATAACTGGAGTTACAAGTTTAGATTATATCAATTCAGATCAACCAGCTTTTATGAAATTAAATGGTCGATTCTGCCCAGTAGCAATTCTTTTCAAATAATTAATCATCAGATTTTAAAATGCCAGTGTTGAGGTAAGTAGAAAAGGTAACTAGTTAAGGGTGCATATGTAGGAACTGTCATGAGACTTACATGTTTAAATAACTTCCGAAGTTCATGATCATGTTTTACCTGTAATCTAAGTGGCCATTAAAAGAAACAGAAAGGTATGAGGGGAAAATTAAGCAATTTTACCTTGAAGAGATGCAGGAATCAAGGCAGACCACAGCAGAAATATGACTGTTCAGTGTTCTCTCAGACGCTGCATTAACGTTACACTCTCTGATATGGCACTAACTTCCTGCGCTTGAGTAACTCCCCCTTTCCCAGAGAGCACTGGTGCAAATGAAACGGTCTTCATTTGTGAGGACCCTGTGGGTCCCTCTGCATTTCGGGACATTTTCTATTACATTTAAATGCATGAGTTTAATTAGTTGAGTTTTTAGAGCAGACACCTTGAAACTCAAGGAATTCACTTCCAAATCAGTATAACAGGGAATGGAAGACGTGGAGCAAAATCAATATCAATCTGTCAACTGGTCAATATATAAACATATTGTGGTATATTCTGAGCAAAATTTAAAAAAAGAAATAGATATAAACACATTTAACTATACTAATTAAACTAAAAGACATTAGGCTGAGTGAAGTAGTTCAAGTACTGCAATAGTTCAAGGTTGCATGCTGTGTGACTCCTACATGAAATTCTAGAAAAGACAAAGCTGCACTGAGAGGCTGTAGGTCAGGGATTGACTAGGGCTGGAATCAGGTGTCTGCCACAGAGAAGTGCAGGAGGACTCTCTAAGGGGGCGCAACTGTTC
Organism: Macrotus californicus; assembly: GCA_007922815.1. Taxonomy (NCBI): domain Eukaryota; kingdom Metazoa; phylum Chordata; class Mammalia; order Chiroptera; family Phyllostomidae; genus Macrotus; species Macrotus californicus. Next base: position 27,997 of record VMDR010004589.1, read on the forward strand.
TCTATCTCGCTTGTGGCAAAGGTTACATGACTATGCACGATCACCAAGTTTTATCAAGCTGTATACCTCAAATGAGTGAACTGTATTGTATGTAAATTATACCTCAATAAAACTAATGTTAAAAAGTGACCTTGACATGGGTGGGAACAGATTTTATCAGAGCAGAGGAAGTTCTAGGGAGGCACGGGCTGAGCTACAGGGAAGCTGCCCACAGCCCTGGGGTGCAGGCAGGTCCCAGCTGAGGAAGCTCCTTGAAGGTCTAAGGGCAAGGAGAGGGACTCTTATTTTAGAGTGGCAGCCTCCTCACTCACCCTTATTTATGTTGCTCGTTGGCTTCAGTGCCACAAGTCATCAGAGACACAGGAAGCACAAGGCTCTACCTAAGAATGACTATGGGAGGAATGTGGCCTTTCGAATGAGCTCACTGACAGGAACATAGCCACCCAGGCCGTCTGGACCAGGAAGGGCTGTAACAGACAAGAGGAGCACAAGGAAAGGCACCCAGTGTGGGCATCTGTGGTGAGCAGCTGAGCGATGCACCGGGAAGGAAGGGGGCACCTCCAAGTCTAGTTTGTCTAGAGACCAATGACCTTTTGTTGAGGTCATTTAGGTCATTTCATTGAGGCTAGTTCTCTCAGAATCCTTTTAAAGATGTCACCAGGCTATTTACCCTAGAAACAAGTGCTAAACCACTTGCAAGTGAAAAATGAAAGAATACTAGTAAATATCCTTTGAGTTAAAAAGTTATCCTCTGGAGGAAATTCGTGTGTGAAAAATTGAGGGCATTATTTAGCAGGCCAGCCTGATTACAGCAGCGTCAGCCCAGGCTTTCCCAATGAGAATGAAAGGGTGTTTTTTTTTTTTTTTTTTGAGAGTGCTTTTCCATAAATATCCTGTCTGCATGCTGAGAGAACAAATGAGGACAACTGAATTCTTTCCATTTCACGAACCCCTTAAAATAATAGGGTACCCCCATCAGCAGTGTTTTATGAGCCAAAGGATGGGTTCGGGCTGCCAAGTAGGATAACTTTTTATTTAAACCTTAATTTTCTCTTTCCCTCGTTCACTGTCATAAAGCAAATGAAATTTGGCTTTTATAAAAAGTGGTAACTCATGTAAAGAAACAATTAGAGGGATTATTAAAAATCCATAAATTACATTAAATTTATAAAAAGCTCTTAGTGCCAATAAATAAGTCATGTCCTTATCTAGACACATTCAAACTGGGCATCCATAAAACAGCACAAGGAAATGAAAAGTTCAAATGGAAGAAGGATCACTAGATGAATTACTTCATCCTAAATGTTGCAATTGGCTTCTTTTACAGGAACAATTTTTTTTCCGGAGGTGATAAACGCAGAACCTCATCAATCTAGCTCTTTACCCTTGGCGGGTACTTGTCTTTCTATATGCATATTTTTTTTCTCTTTGGCCCCAGACACAAAACAGAGTATCTTTGTGATCCAGGATTTGTTTGAAGAGAGTTCATCTGGAAAGAAGTCAAGCAGGGCACTAGCAGGGGAGCTTTTACAGATTATGACCTGTAATCTGGTTAATGCTCTGAAACACAAAGATCCCAATGTCGGGATAAGACGACTTCCTACGTGGCCATGCGCCCTACGGCCCCCACCCCCGAGAAGTCATCCCAGGGACGGAGAAAAACCCGGCTTGCAGTTGCTAGTGGGCTGAGAAGGAGGAATACAGAGATATATTGGCACATACGCCAAATCTGGCATGGGGTAATCATCTGTTTATAAGACCCACTTATTCGGCTATTATGGCCATAGGAGCTGATCTCGTTTTTAGTTTAGGGTATCATACCCATGGTCTTTGATAAAGAGCAGGTGCTGGTGGTCAATGTAAGGCTTTACTGTCTCTCGCATATTTGAGCTAATCCTTAAAGTTTTAGATTTTTACCAAAAGGTTACATAAAACCGGTGTTCAACTTTACACATCCATTTGCAGACCAGTAAATTTTAATTTGTCCTCTTTTAGGACCATCTGCTGAAAGTAAATCTGCATAGCCTATAAGTTAAATTGTGAATATGTTTTCCCTTCTAAACACAAAGAACTTTCTAGAAGATGCTATGCAATAAAACTTTTTTCCTTTCCAAAATGAAAGATTACAGTTCATTTCCAAACTCAGATTTGGTCCTTTTTCGGTTGTACAGCTTACAGATTTTTTTAAATAGCCACTTTCCCATCCCAAGGCATTATTTTTGTTTTGAAAATAACAATCGTTTGTTAAGTACTGTATCGCTAAAACTCTGGTTTCATGCACATCAGTCTTCCAACACATCAACTTGCAAACTCTGCCTTGTGTGCATGGGACTCAGCAACAAATTCTTGGCTGCATAAAAACCTACATGCAGGAAAACTTACTGGAGGAAGCAAACCCTAGCCCCCGGATCCTATGGGCACCATCCCTTTGATCCCCAGTCACATGCAGGAGTAATTTAGAGAAACACTTTATCTAACAAACCATGAGAGAGAAGTCCCTGGACCTCGAAAATATCTCTCTACCTGCTCTTTGAAGGAGCCATTGCTTTTTGGATCTTTCCCCTCTAACACTGATGCCACCATGGCAGAGAGATGTGTGAAAACCAGTGCCCGCTGCTACCTGAATAACATTAGAGATTCTGGTTTTCTGTGGGTGAAGTTTTGCAGACTAGTTGAGGAACCAAATTGCATTTCCAAAAATACTGCCAGGAAAAAGGAAATTTCAAATTTCAGAGAACTGACTTATATATGAACCCATTCATAAATTGAGAACTTCCAGGGTTATTCCTCCAAGGTCAATTATTTGCCATATTGGCTGAGAAACTGAAGTTAGGCTAAATAATTTCCTGAAAAGCTTCAGAGACCAAAATGACTAGAAACTCCAAGACATATCTACTCCTTGGATTTTTATCTCATTCACCCTGCACATTGTTGTTTTGTTCATATATAAACTCACTTGTCAAAAAGTGAGCCAAAGCATTGTTCTAAGTGAAGTTTTAAATGTGAATACATTTTTAAAAATCCTTTTGGGTAGGAAAGACAATGGATTTTAACTCTCGATTCTTCTATGACTAAATGGAAATGATCAGTTCTAATACCATCTTCACCGTCCCACAGTGTTTGTATAGATGTCATTTAAAAGACTATGTTTTACATTTTTCGTAGGTGTAGAATAAAGAAGGAAAAGAAAATGAAGAAAGGAAGTTTTCAACCTGAAGATGTATTGTTGACTTAGACACTTGGGAAGTTTCTCTGCTCTATTTTCCCTATGTATTAACTCTGCTTCTCATTGCATTTTTACAATGAGATTTTTAAAAACAGATTTATTTTAATAGGGAGACAGAATAAAATTTAAGATTTTACAATTCTGGGATGGATCAGTGTTAATACAATTCTGGGATGGATCAGTGTTAATGCAAAATGAGCATACATTAGAGAACATGTAACCTTTCCCAGGATGAACTTCCCACATAAATCCTCTCCTTCTGTGGAGGCTGGGAGACAAATATCTAGTCTGTCAAAATCGAAAAGCTTTTGATTCTAAATAATAAGGTGCCTGGGGCAAATGGCATCATTTTTTACACCATTGTCCTCACTTGTTCTTGTTCTACAACATTTTGAAAACTAAAAAATATGTGTTAAAGTTTAATTTTGTAGAGATACATTCTAAAATATCTGTTTCCAAATTTAAAAACCACCAGACCATCTGACCTTGACTTTTAAATGCCTGAGCAGGTGATTTCTAGTTCTTTGGCAAATCCAAAACTTTGCCTGCTTTTTTTTTTTAATCAACAAGCTCTTTAACTTTGAGTATTTATAGTGTGATACAAGTTTATAATACCCTTCCACATCCATCATTTTATTTGATCCTCACAGCAGCTCTGTGAGGCAGATGTGATTTTTCCAGTAAGGAAACTGAAGGACAAAGAAGCTAGTATCTTGCCTGAACCTCCCAACCTGAAAGCAGCAGAGTTCAGCTTTGAACCTGGGTCTGCTATGTTCACGGAGCCCGTGCAGAATCAGGGGAAGACAGCCAGTTCCTTACCAGGGAGAAGAAGGCCATGCTTTTCTCTATCCCTTCTTGTTCTCAGAGCTCCCCTAAAACCCACCTGAATAACGGGACGAGTTCTCAGGAAGGTACATGTATATCTCACATGGAATGCAGATTCTGTCTAGGCATCACGAGTTTATCTAGCTCAACTAAGAATTGCTAGTCATTAGTGCACACAGTCAAATGGGGGATGGGAGTACGAGGGAATGAGCAAGAAAGAAATGCCAGTAATCACCATGAGTAACAGTCTTCAGGGTAGAGTGATAGCTCAAGGCTTTACGGTCCTCATAAAAGGGATGCTGTTTAGGGCTCTAAGACGAGCAGACCTCTGGGTCTCTGTCCACCGTGCTTCCAACAGCATTAGGAGGGGTGAGTTGGTATAAACAATAACAAGATTGATGTTGGTGCAAACTGCTGACTATTGACTTTGATTTGGAGGAGAGGAGAAAAGAGAAAGCAAAACTAGACAGGGCTCCTGTTATGTCCCTATTTATGGGAAGTGAGATACGTGGCCGATTCTAGCAGACATTGAACACTGGGAAGGCAAGCGACTGATTCTGATATCTTACGATTACAGTCAATAAAAATAAAATGGAAAAGAGGCGATTACAAATAGCTGTAGCCTGGCTACTTCACACTGAAGTTTTCTAACCACCGAAAGGGGCTGACGGAATTAGCCAGATAGGATAATTTTATACAGTAGGAACAAAAGACTCTGAAATCCTATTTTGTGGAACATAACATCTAACCTAAAGTGGCTACCAGTAGAAAATAAAACTCAAACATTCTTTCATGCGTGACTTATATTTCAGTTAGTAAGATTTATCTAAAGAAAAAACTCCAGATTTGACTCGCCTACTTGGACTTAACTTTTGTGTCATATTGATGTATGCATGAGGGATCCCACCTCCCTATCCTCTTCCCTTCTTTGGCCATAAAAAACAGAAGCAGACTCTTCTCTTTTGAGTTTATTATCAGTTAGAAGAGGTACTTTCCTACACTATGGAAACTCCCCAATAGCTTTATGATTTTTTTTGAGCTATCACAAACATTTTGGTTTCATCAGTTTATGTTAAAAATCTCATTAACTCAGCTAGATTTTTAAAAAGATTTTATTTATTTACTTTTAGACAGAGGGGAAGTGAGGGAGAAAGAAGGAGAGAAACATCGATGTGTGGTTGCCTCTCGCACACCTCCAACTGGAGACCTGGCCCGAAACCCAGGCATGTGCCCTGACTGGGAATTGAACTGGTGACCTTTTGGTTTACAGGCCAGTGCTCCATCCACTGAGCCACGCCAGCCAGGGCACCTTGACTCCACTAGATCTTATGAGCAAGAAAAGAATGCTCCTTATTATAGTCTCATAGATAGGAAATTCATCTTCTTAAAAACCACATGATTATAAAAACAAATATGTAGGAAAGGAGTCTTTGGCCACAGGAGGGAACTTAACCAACATACCATTGATAGATCTTAATAAAAGAAAAATCAAGCTTAAAATAGAGAACTGAATACTTGAGCACAAGATCTGCTTCCATAATCTGGGAATTTTATGGCCTCCCTAAAGGAAAGAGTATCTGGCCTGTTAAATCTGATTATAAAACATCTCCTTGAGACCTTGAACTGTAATGTGTCAGATGGCCAGTCCAGTCAATGTGGGTGGACTGTTCAGCGATGAGGTCAGCCTGCCCAGTCAGGACAGTCCTTCTGGTGTTGCTGCCACAGCCTACAGCCCTCCAGAAAAAGATGAAAGTGAAATGTTGAGGACATGTTACAAATATCAGAATTAGAAACACAGTGTCATAATGTATTTCTTTGGTATGTGCGAATCTCATGTCTATGCATCTATATTTCTATGAAAGATTTCAGATGGTGCCAATTAAACACCTACGTGGTTATCTACGGAGATAGTTGGGTAAGAAGCAGCTTATACTTTTCATTTTGTACATTACTGTATTTGTTTTTTTACAATGAGAGTTTATTAATTTAGCAATTAAGAACAAAGGTAATACAGTTTTCTTCCTGAAGTATGTATGAAGTGATAGGAGACATTTAAGAGAATATCTGGTAGTCTCAGACAATTTTAGTGCACAGTTAAAACAAAATGAGTTAGGGACAGCCTGTGGTTAAAACAGAAGTCATGATGTTGGAAGGGTTATGTTTGTGTTTCCTAGAGCGGCTCTGTAAATTCACTAATTCAGCCTAATTTTGTATTGCCCTTGAGATGCATTTAGAATCAAGTAGTCAGCAATTATTTCTGCCTCGGGAGAATGAATGATTACCCCAGCTGAGCAACTGATCCATTACTAAGAGTTCATTCCAACAAAAGACTCTTTTAAAGTACCAATTTTAGGGGTGCATGCTGTAAAAAGACGTCCTCGGATGGTTTGGAATTGAGAGCTCACACTCAGAAGCAGAATGACAGCAAGATTCTAGCCTTTGAGCAGGATCGTTGACAAGCCTATGCTACTTAGAAGCTGAAATGCTCTGGGCATAGAGCTCTGTGTCCTGACACGCGTGGTCTCAAACTGAACACAGCATGTGTTTAAAGGGACATGTTTCCCGTGAGAACGGGAGTTAGTAACAACAGGGCAGCTCGATTTGTCTGTCTGCAAATATTTTAAAAATATGTAGTAGAAACCAAGGACCTAGTGCTGAGGGGCTCAGGTGAGGGAAAGAAGGCGGGGGGTTGGGGGGGCAGGAAGGGGACAGTAATGACAGCTCTGGGGGTTGGGACTTGAGAGTTGTTGCAACAAATTCCATAAATCAGGTCACTTGTGAAGGTATAAGGAGTAGAAGACCACGTTCCCGAAAGCCCAGAAACTGGGTTTGCAGAAGACACGCCCTCTCTAACGGAACTGAACAAGGAGAAAAAGGGCAAGAGAGAGACTTCCTAAAGCCAGGACGAAACAAATGCTTTTTGCCCTCCACCTTCACATTTACACTTAACCTAAAAAGATTAAAATATCATAATAATTCTGAGATTTCTGGCTCTCAAGATTTACATTATAACACATCAATAAAGCGAGGCAAGGTGACTGAGAAAGAGCGGCCGGCTTTCATTTCCTGCTCATTTGAAGGTCACTTTTGGAGATAAAGATTATATTTTTGCAGAACCAGAGGATACACGAACATTTCTAGAAACTTGTAACATCAGATGTTCTGAACGAGCGAAGGAAAATGAATGATCCTATTAAGATACTTCTGACCATAAATCAGAGCTGTTAAGCTCTGACTGGCTAACTTCAGCTTCCCTTTTGACTAATTTGAAAATGGAACTGATGTGAATATAGATTGAGGAAAGATGTACCGTCAGAGGTGGCTCATATGCTACTACTTGCAGGTCTTAGATTGAAATACAGTGTGCCTAGCGCCTGGAGACAAATATTTGCATCATTTTGTTGTTAAGTGACTCTGTACAAGCACCAGAAAAATGGGCGTCATGCTTGTCATACAAAAGAACTGTTTGTGTTACAACTCACAGGCTCACAGGGGAAAATGGTGAGCAGTTTACTAACGCAGAACATTTGGGAAGGGTGCTCTCATTTTCAAGCTTACCCCTCTGCCATTTGCCAAAGCATCTATTTCTCCCCTTGCTCTGTGGTTACAGCCGCCCTCCCTCTAATATTCTCAGTGACATTTTGCTTTGATCCACTAATGAGCAATATTTCAGCAAAAGAGATATAGAACCATCTTCTGTCATTTCTTCTGAGTTCTTCGTTTCCAGAGGCGTTTTGGTTTGTTTTTTTTTTTCCCCCAGAAAATGTGGTGACGTTCTACCACTCACTCATTGGCATGTGATTCACCCCTTCTGAGCCTCAGTTTCCCCATCTGCAAAATGAAGCTAAAATACTTCTTAACCCAGAGGGTTTGTTAGGAGACATAGAATTGGATTTGTTAACATGTATGAAATACCTAGCACTTCATAGGTAACCAACAAATGTCACTATTTTCCTTCTACTAACAAGGTGTCACATAGGTAAAGACCAACTCCTTGACAAAAAAAAGATTCCAACAATTACATAAGCAAATAACTCTTCTGAAAACCATGAATGCATTTACCTTTGTGTTTCCAGGGCTCCGCCCAGTGTCTGGCACACAATAGATACTCAATAATACTTGCTTCACAAGTATTGCTTAAAATGCCCTCTATAAATGCAAATAGGTCACCCGTTTAAAGATCAACTGAGGAGCAAAAGCCATTTAAAAAAATGTTACCAGCAAGTGTCCGTGACTGAAGCGAGTGTTCCTGAGTTCAGTGACAGCCTCCCTTCCAAACACAGAGTGACTGCCACGCCACGTGCCACCAATCAACACAACTCACAGAGCAGAACATTAGAAACAGCTGTCTAAGGACTTGGTAACTATTATTTATCCTTAAATGTCAAATAGCAACATGCAAACTTGTATCTGCGAAGGAGAGAGCAGAGATACCCAGACATGATCTTTAAAAGAAACAAAATTAGTATCTTATATATTCCAATGTATCTACCATAGGCATTCCAATTAGTGCAGTCACATATGAAGGCAATTATATGGCTAATTATTAAAAAGCACCCTAAGAACTAAATAAAGACTCAACCTATAAACTATAATTTCATCACCTAGGCATTTTGTAAAACATTGGGTTGTTGAGAGAGAGAATTATTTTCATACTTGAGTTAAATAATAAACTACAGTCCTTTATTAACAACACATTTTTAAAGAAGAAAAAAAGATCTTGAAGTAAAATTTTATAATTTTTTGTAAAGGTTTTTTTAGACAATTCTATAAAATTCTTAAAACAAATACAGTACTTCAAATTGAGCGGACCTCACTGAAAATTTATAGTGCACCGGAAGCAAGTTTTTTTGTTTCTGTTTTTGTTTTAGTAAATACATGATCAAAACTCTGTGTTAGAGAACCTAGAATTTGTTTCTGTGTCCTGAACAATTCCTGGAGAGGGGACTCTACATCTGTTTTGTCATGTTTTTGGTGCCTGTAGGCTTTTGCACCTATGTACAAATATTGCAGTTTGTGAGGCTTTGGAAGTTGTTTGTTCTTTCAGGGACATGCCAAGAGTTTTTTCATAAAACTCGGTTTTCTTGATTCAGCTTGGAAAATTAAGTTAAAATAATTAAAATATCAAATATTTCTCAGAAACGCTGAAACTATTTATTAATGCTGTTTGATGTAGATTTAAAATGACAAAGTATTTGAAAACTAGGCTGTTAACTTACCATCCATAAAAAATTTTGAAGGCCTTCCAAATATCATCAAAAATAAGAAAGAAAAAAGAGAAGAGTATCATTTCTCGTTTTTATTATATGTTATATACTTGATCATATATTCCAAGTATAATATGCACAAGCTCCCACATTCATTCACTCATTTAACTGCTCATTCTACAACTTTTTGTTATTTCCCGTTTAATGACCTAAGCTCTGCATATAATTATGAACAAATTCTACAACACTCCCTGTCCTCATGGTCCTTACAATCTAATATGGGAGACACACATTAATTTTAAAAAAATAGAAACACAAAAGAATAATTACAAACCATGACAAGTGCCCTAAAGAAAATGTGTTGGGTGCCCTGATAGCATAGAACAGAGGACCTGACCAGGTGTGGTGGCTCAGGGAAAACTTCCCTCAGGAGAGCAGCTGGATTGAGGTACAGAGATTACTGGCCAGTTATTCATTATAGAAACAGCTAGAAGTGAATGCCACTTTGCTGACCTAGTTTAAAATATTGAGAAGCACCATTCTACTTTTCAGTATGTAGGGAAAAAAGGCCAGAGTAGCTAGAGACTTAGAATCATTTTGGGATGAGATCTGTACGGTTTTCAAAGTTCACAGGTGGTTTCAATCCATGGTCAAAGTACAGAAGTACTGCCTTACAGTTGGGGGTGGGCAGTGTGGCTGGGGGAGAAGCTTGGGGTTAGATCATGTAACATCTTGCATGCTTTGTTAATGTTTTTTGGTCTTTATGATGAAAACAATGGCAGGCCCTCAAAAGAGCACGTGAAATACGGATATTCAAATGTAATGGTGGCTGAGACAACCAGTGGCTACAATAATAGCATATTATTAGCTCTGATCACCTGAACACACACGTTCATTCATTCAGTCACTTCTTTTTCCCCCTGGAAAAACTGTTTCTCCAGATACTGATTGAGATTTCTGTTCTCTCTCTTAACTTTCCTTCACCCTCACCACTTGCATCAGGGACCTCCCTTGCCTCATGGGAGAATGTGAAGTGAATGCTCTTACTGTCTTTTGCAAAAGTTTCTTATCATTGAAGAAATTATTTTAGGTGACTTGGAGTACAGGGAAGAGATGGCGGTGCCTGCCAAGATCAGCATCGGATGGAGGCCAGAGGATGTGGAAGACTCTGGGGGAGTGGAGTGGGGTCACGAGTGGAGACTCTGGGGTCCCACAGCTGCGGGTCTGTAGGATTGGTGGAGAGCTGGAGAGCACACCCTCGCCCAGCTCCAATGGTCACTGTTGATTAACATCCCCTTTCCTGCCATCCCTGCAGGATTGGGGCTTATGGCTGAGTTTAATGTGATTTAAAGAAAACGAAGATCTGTGACCTATCTAAAACACTAAAGTGACGGCTGCAGATTCACGACCTTTATGCTACATTGGACCACTGGAGGGAGTACATGTATATGACAGTCATTGTCCTAGAGCCCAGGAACAGAACAGTGTTACTGGCTAGAGCTCACAACACAGGGAGGGACACAGGGGAGACATAAAATTAAAGTCACTGTTAAGAGAAGTGCTGGAAAGAAATTTGCAGGGATCGTGCAAGTGCAGGGAGATACTGATGTGGAGTCTTCAGAGATGGATGTGCTAGGATAACATTTCAGCTGAAAGCTGAAGGAGCCGGAAGTGTCCGGGAGAGAGGGAGGCTGAGGAAACCTGGGTTGGAAAAATATGGCCTGCCAGGCTGGCTGTTTCTTAACTAGCAGAGGGAAGAACAACATAGGTGTGGTTTTAGAGGTAAGAGTCAGATAATGTAGGGCCTGAGGTAGGGAATAGGAATTTTATTAAGTGCACTGGGATGCCACTAAATAGTTTTAAGCAAAGAAGTAACATGATTTGGTTTTTAAATTAATTGTAAAATATTTCTAAAATACATAAGATACAGAGAATAAGATCATTTTATCTTATCTACCACTTTCATTTAATAAATGTTACAAATGTCTTTTTAAACATCTAAACGTCTACCAGTGCATTTGAATCTCCCATTCTTCTTATTTTCCCAGAGGAAACTAGTATCCTGAAGCTTTTGAGACTTTAGGAAGCCAGCATGGCAACAAAAGGAGACAAAGACGTAAGAAAAGAAGATAGTAGGCCAATATCCTTTATGAATATAGATGCAAAAATCCTCAACAAACTGAACCTGGCAGCACATAAAAATGATTATACACTGTGCTCAGGGTTTATCTTAGAAATGCAAGGTTGGTTTAATGTAGGAAAATCAATCAATATAATAAACCATATTAATAGAATCAAGGGCCAAAACCATATGATCAGCTCAATAAACTCACAATAGACATTTGACAACATCTGACTCCCTTTCATGAGAAAAACATTCAACAAATGAGGAATAGAAGAAAACTTCCTCAGGCTGACAGATGGTATCTATGAAGAAAATCCACAGATAGCATCATACTTAATGGTGAAAGACTAAATACTTTTCCCAAGACCAGAAAAAAGGCAAGGATGTCTACTGTTGCCACTTCTATTCAACATTATACTGGAGGTTCCAGCCAGAACAATGAGAAAGGGAGAGAGAGAATGGGAATAAGAGGGGGAGAGAGGTGAGAGGTAGGAGGAGAATGAAAGGAAAAAAGGGAAGAAGAAGGAAGATCATCTATAGCAAAAAAGGAAGAGGTAAACAATCTCTGAGATGACAGAGTAATATTGAAAATCCTGACTTCTGGCCAAGATGGAGACATAGGAAGACACACTATGCCTCCTCGCACAACCAAAAGACAGACAACCACAAATTTAAAAACAAAAAACAAGCAGAACTGACAGAAAATTGAACTGTACGGAAGTCCAACAACAAGGAGTTAAAGAAGAAACACCCAGACCGGTAGGAGGGGCGGAGACTGGCAGCTGGGCGGAGAGGACTCGTGGCAAGGCGGCAGCTGGCGGACCAGGAAAGGTGGCAGATTCTGGACTAGGCAGTCCCACAGTTGTGTGCAGACAAACCAGGAGGATCAACTGGAGAGGGAGACAGACCATGCAACCCAGGGTCCCAGTGCAGGGAAATAAAGCCTCAAACCTCTGACTGAAAACATCTGTGGGGGTTGAGGCGGCAGCTGGAGAAACTCCTAGCCTCACAGGAGAGTTCGTTGGAGAGATCCACAGGGTCCTAGAACGTATACAAGCCCACCCACCCAGGAATCAGCTCCAGAAGGGCCCAAGTGGACTGTGGGTAGTGGGGGAAGTGACTGAAAACTGGCAGAGCTGAGTAAGCAGCATTGTTCCCTCTTGGACCCTCCCCCACATACAGTGTCACAACTCAGCTACGTGGGTTGCCCCACCCTGGTGAACACCTAAGGCTCCGCCCCTTACTACGTAACAGGCGCACCGAGACAAAAACAATGGCCCAAATGAAAGAACAGATCAAAGTTTCAAAAAAAGTACAACTAAGCGATGAAGAGATAGCCAACCTATCAGATGCACAGTTCAAAACACTGGTAATCAGGATGCTCACAGAATTGGTTGAATATGGTTGCAAATTAGATGAAAACATGAAGGCTATGCTAAGTGAAATAAAGGAAAATGTACAGGGAACCAACAGTGACAGGAAGGAAACTGGGACTCAAATCAATGGTGTGGACCAGAAGGAAGAAAGAAACATTCAAAAAGAACACAATGAAGAAACAAGAATTTAAAAAAATGAAGAGAGGCTGAGGGACCTCCAGGACGTCTTTAAATGTTCCAACATCTGAATCACAGGGGTACCAGAAGGAGAAGAGGAAGAGAAAGAAATTAAAGACTCATTTGAACAAATAATGAAGGAGAACTTCCCTAATCTGACAAAGGAAATAGACTTCCAGGAAATTCAGGAAGGTCAGAGTCCCAAAGAAGTTGGACCCAAGGAGGAACACACCAAGGCACATCATAATTACATTGCCCAAGAAGAAAGATAAAAAGAGAATTTTAAAAGCAGCAAGAGAAAAGGAGACAGTAATCTACAAAGGAGTACCCATAAGACTCAGCTGATTTCTCCAAAGAAACCTTACAGGCGAGAAGGGGCTGGAAAGAAGTATTCCAAGTCGTGAAAAGCTAGGACCTACATCCAAGATTACTCTATCCAGCAAAGCTATCATTTAGAATTGGAGGGCAGATAAAGTGCTTCCCAGATAAGGTCAAGTTCAAGGAGTTCATCACCACCAAGCCTTTATTACATGAAATGTTAAAGGGACTTATCTAAGAAAAAGAAGATCAAAAATAGGAACAGTAAAATGAAAACAAACTCACAACTGTCAACAACCGAACCTAAAAAAAAAAATACAAAACAAGCTCAACAAACAACTAGAACAGGAAGAGAATCACAGAAATGGAGATCACATAGAGGGTAATCAATGGGGGAGTGGGTGGGGAGAGAGGGGGAAAAGGCACAGGGAATAAGTAGCATAAATTGTAGGTAGAAGATAGACAGGGGCAGGTTAAGAATAGTATAGGAAATGTAGAAGCCAAAGAACTTATATGTATGACCCATGTACATGAACTAAAGAGGGGGAATGCGGGTGGGAGGGGGTGTGCAGGGTGGAGGGGAATAAAGGGGGGAAAATGGGACAACTGTAATAGAATAATCAATAAAATATATTTTAAAAGAAAAAAGAAAAGAAAATTCTAAGGAACCCCTAACACACACACATGCACAAAAACACACGCACACACACAAAACTATTGTAGCTAATAAAATAGTGCAGCAAGTTTACAGAATACAAGGTCATTATATAAAAATCAATATCTCTATGTATTGGCAATGAAAAGTTTGAATATTAAATTAAGAAAATAATTTATAATAGCATGAAAAAGGTTAAAATACTTAGAAATAAATTGAACAGACATGCAAGGTGTATACATTGAAAACTATGAAATGTTTTGGCAATATTCCCCAAATTCACTTACAGATACAGTATAATCCCAATCTAAATGCTGCTGCCCTTATTATTATTATTTTTTATCCTCACCTGAGGATAGGCTTATTAATTTGAGAAAGGAAGGGAGGGAGAGAGAGAGATCAGTTGCCTCCCGAGTACACCCTGACTGGAGATCGAACCTGCAGCGATTTGGTGTGCGGGACAATGCTCCAACCAACTAAGCCACCTGGCCAGGGATGCCCTTATTATTTTTGAGAAATTGCCAATGATATTAAAATTCATATAAAATGAAACAGACTAATAGATAAAAAATGTCTTTGAAAAAGAAAGAAAAAGTGTTAAAAGATTCCCGGTGATTTCAGACCTTACCACAAAGCTACCGTAATCAAAACAGAAAAGCACTGGCATAATGATAGATATAAATCAATGGAATGGAATGGAATGGAGAGTCCAGAAATGAACTCTCATGTTTATGGCTAATTGACTTTTGACAGGGTATCCAGACAATTTAATGGGGAAAGAGCAGCCTTTCCCACAAATATTAAAATAGTGTTATACTCTTTTGCTGCTGCAAAGCAGGCCCAACAGCCTCAGCCCACCCCAAAGTGAGATTTTCCCAGCATTTTCTTCACTGGCAGTGCAGGAGAGTTCCACTCAGCCTTGCCAGGCTTCGATGTCGCCAGGACTTCTGGTCATCACCATGCTTACGAAGGGGTGTCTCACGGTAGTTGTGGTTTCCGTTTTCCTCATGCCTAATAAAATTTTGCTTATGCTTGTCAATTGTATATCTCCTCTTGTAAAATATCTAAGTCTTTTGCATCACCACCAGCACCTCCTTTTAAAATTAGGTGGTTTTCTTATTTTGTATTTGTTGTGGTCCCGTCCAACAGGACCGCATGTTGCTGTGGAATGCTTGTCCTATATGCCCGGACAAGTGACGAACAAATTCACGCAGACTAAAGGAATCTGGTGGAGCAAAACGGGATGTGTGGCTGATCTCTCAGAGAGAAAAGAGCCCCCACCCCTGCATTGACAGGCTTTTATTGATATTCTAGGTACCTTACATCCAGGATGGTTCTCAATAACTATGCACAGGTTCACTTTGGGTGGATACCTTTTACAGATAACAAAGGAAAGAATGTTGCCAGTTGCTTCAAAGAGAATGGTCATTTACAAATGTAAAGGAGAGAAGGCTGAGCTGTTTACATTCATGCTTGGGAAGTCAAGCACAAGTCACAGTAAACTTCTGCTGTCTCCATCCCAGGTGAGGGAGTTTTTGCAAGAGCAAGTTTCAAAGTGGCCTAGGGACAATGCGTGCCTGATTCCCCACGGGAGACCCATTCACGGATGTTCCCTGCACGCCAACACACATCTGTCTGCGTTCAGAACCAGAGCTGAGCCACAGGTCACATCACACACGAATAGGTTCCCTATAGTATTGTCAGAGATTTATATATATTTGGAATATATTTTTATCACATATATTGCATATATTTTCTTCTGGTCTATGACTTTTAATTTTCTTAACTATCTTTTGAAGAGTAAAGATTTTTAATTTTGATGAATTTCCTTTTATCAGTTTATTTTTCAGCAGATGGTAAAGAAAAGCCACATTTTAAGATAATAGGTTCCTCCTCAAATTTAGAATTATGACTTATATTCTCTTGACTAAATGTACTATAGCTAAATGCATTTTAGAGAGCATATAAATAAAAACATTTATATTTATGTATGAACAGTACTATAAAATTATAAAGAAATATATATTTGACTTATATTTATTTAGAAATGACCAGAAAAGTAAATTGTGCTGGAGTTAAGAAAAAAAAACCCAAATCCTGGAGTCTTTAGAAACATCATTCCTATATGTGGAGGAAAGGCGTGGATGAAGACATTCTTCTCAACAAATAATTCCAGATTCGAAAGGGAATATCTTCACTCACTGTTTTCCTTGAGGGAGCAACAATTCTAATATGATCCAGAGTTGATGAATATTCTCCCTCTTGTCAGAAAAAAACAACCAGACAACCCGAGTTTCCCCACAGGCAGCTCCCACTTTCTGAAGCTCAGGCCGCAGGGCCCTGTGGGAGAAGCATCCCTTCCACCCTGGACATCCATCACTGTCGTGTTGCCTGCTCATCACTTACAGTTTCAGAGAAGTTTCCAAAGAATCCTCTTTTTTCCTACCCAAGCAATATGAAGAGCACTGATAGTAGTTTCCATGGTGAAAACGGTATTGTGGCAACGGTTATACGTAATTTGTCCCCAACAAATGTCTCAATGACTCTCAAGATGCCACCCGAAGACATTCAAGTCCACATCCATGTTCAGGAAGGAGCAGAAAAGGCTCCTTCCTGCTTGGGGCTGAACCTGTCAGGTGTGGTGCTATAGCGGTTTCTCCCCCTGTCCAGTCTTTGTTTATCAAGGATTGCTTTTTCACAGAATTACTCTCCCATACCTTCATTTTACTGAATTCTGGGAGGCACTATATTGCTAAGGTAGATTAATTGGCGAAAGGAAGATAAACATTCTCTCTGCTTCATTAAAGTATCCAGGAACCAGTGGTTTTATAGCAGGCCCCTCCCATATGTAGATCAAGCTATAAAAGTATATCAGGATAAAAGAATCGTTTCAAAGCATCCAAAAATTCAGAAAGTTTAGATTATCAGCTACAAATTAGTATTTTGAGATGCATAATTTTTTTTTTAGGCTTTTTGAGCTTGCTTGTGACTGGATATATTCTATATGGTACTAGATTCAGAGTTGCTGACACTGGGCACCATGCCAGCATTGGATCTTCTTTATTCTGGGTTAACTACTACTCTGTATGCAAGAGGTATAACAAACACTATACACAACAACTGTCATATTGTTAGTAAATCTTGCACCTGATCGTAGACAGGGTAAACCAGGCCCCTTAGGTGTCCGTTTTCTTCTTAGAAACTCCAGATTATTCATAATAAAAACCCTAGGGTGAAAACAGGCAGGTGAGGCCTGATATCTATTTCCTTTATTTCCTATTTTAACTTTTGAATAGGTGGGGGTTACAAGAAGAGAAAATGCTTGGAATTACAAATATGAAGCTTTCAGATTAAAATCTAAGAAGCGTGTTCTTGGGCAGGTGGTCAGGGACAGGTGGGAGAGCTATGATAGTGGAGTGAGTTCATTGCAGAGTAAGAATGAGGACCGAAAACAGAAAGCAAGGCCCTGGCTGGTTGGCTCAGTTGGTTGGAGTGACATCCGTAACCGGAAAGTTACGGATCCGATTCCCGGTCAGGACACAAACCTAGGCTGCGGTCTGGTCCCTGATCCGACACCAACCATCCCCAGACCAGGTGCTACAGGAGGGCAACCAATTGGTGCTTCTCTCTCGCCATGATGTGATGTTTCTCTCTCTCCCTCCCTTCCTCTCTTTCTTCCTCTCTCTCTCACAAAAAAAGAAAAAGAAGCAGCAATGAAAAAATGTCCTCAGGTGAGGATAAAAGAAAAACAAAAAAAACCTGAAAGCAAGAAAATCTTTCCTGATGCTTACTTCAAAGACTGTTAGGTCACTTGTTTCAGGTGTCAGTTCATGACCAAGGAAGGTGGGCCTACAGGCTTTGAATCAGATTGACTCAGTCTGCTTTTACTGTGTGCAGCCCAATTTATGCAGTTCACCAGTGAGGTGCTAGTCAACAGAGCAGTTGACTGTGGGTTAGTTCAAGTTGAGCTTTGAAACCTCTGGTTGCCAGCCTCTAAGACGTCCCCTACCCCATGATATTTGCCTTCTGGTACCCATGCCTTTATGTTGTACCTCCCGCATTTAGTCAGGGCTGGTCTGCGTGACAAACAGATGATGGCAGAGGTGACTTCCTAGGCAAGGTCATAAAGGAAAATGAAGTTCCCACCTTGCTCTCTTACATCATTCTTTCTGGAAGAAGCTGTGACAAGGTCATGAAGGCACACCCAGGAGGCCCTATGGAGAGGCCCACATGAAGAGACCTCCCACCAATGCCGGCACCAACTTGTCAGCCATGTGAGGGAGCCACCTGTCGAGTGGATCCTCCAACCCCAGTTGAGCCTTCAGATGACAGCAGCCCTAGTCCATATATACTCTGAATGAACCTCATGGAAACCCTGAGCCAGAACTGCCAAGCCAAGCTGGTCCAGAATTCCTGATCTTCAGAAACAATAAACAAATAGTGTTGTTACTTTAAAGCATTAAGTTTTGTAGTAATTTGTTACAGAACAATAGATAGCTAATACTGAACTTCATCTTCCATACTTTCCATTTGATTTCTCCAGGTTACTCATGTTGCCCCAAAACCCCTAAACTTGGAAACAAAGCCCCACTCAGGCCTCGTCTCCATGGGAATTGCTAATTGTTTACCAGAATCTATTCCTCAGTTTTCTGAGCGCACAGTAAGGATACATTGTCCAGCCTCCCGGGAGGTTAGGTGGGGCCACGTGATTAGGTTCTGGCCAGTGGAGTGTGGGGTAATTTAAAGTCTGGTTTCATTTTCCCACCTGTCCCACCTGCCCAAGAACGCGCTTCTTAGATTTTAATCTGAAAGCTTCATATTTGTAATTCCAAGCATTTTCTCTTCTTGTAACCCCCACCTATTCAAAAGTTAAAATAGGAAATAAAGGAAATAGATATCAGGCCTCACCTGCCTCTTATTTTCATAAACCCTCACAAATGCTACCACATGTAATTTCACTTTTTGCTTGACTGGGATACAACCCTCTGTGTGACCTTTGAAGCGTTTTCTTGAAAATGGCATTGCTGCTGGCAATGGGGACGGTCTTTTGAGCAAGAAATGACCTTTGTTCTGTAAGCTTTGTGGGAGCAGGGGGTGCTACACCAACCTAGTCCATTCTGATCTACTCTGTGCCTTCCCATTTCCAGACCCTTTCTGGAATCTATCAGATCTTTTCCCCAGAACATCTTCCCTCCCTTGTAGTCTACAAAGTGAAGTTCTCACAAACTCGTAAACAAATCTATTCAAGTAGCTCAACAGTTGGGTCTGGATTGAGGTCTGAGCACCATAAGATAACATATTACGGTTTAACACTGTCTGCTGGCTGATCCATATTAAACTAAAGAAGCAACTCCAAAGAATTTTGAGAAAGTTAGCAAGCCAATGAAATAGAGTACGGAGGACACACAGATTTTGCTCGACTCTAGTCACAGCATGTACGAAGCTTCCAAAATTTGTAGGATATTGGTTCTGAATTATAATCTGTTCTCTGAGCTTTCATCTGGATGATGCAGGGAAGATGAAGGCTTATCTATGAGCCACACCATTAGATTTGTGGCTTCAGAAACTTGCATTTGCTGTCATTTACCATACAGTGGTGGCCGGGCATTTTAACTAAACCCTCAAACGTTTTCCATGTCCTTTAGGCATCCGCCAGAGAGGAGGCCAAATACAGTGACCTGAGGATTTGGGATACTGTGAGACATTGAGGAAGACCCCATTGTGCCTGGATGACAGTATATTAATTTTACCTTAGTTTTTCTTTGTTCTGTGTAACAGGAATAAGAACAGAAGGCAAAAAAATCCATAGTGCTGGCCTCACCTGGAAGGTTATATCACCTAAGAAGAGATTATGCCAGCACCAGATTTTACCCTGATACTTTCCCTCATGCCATCTTCTACTTATTTCCCATACCTTCTCCAAGGAGTCAGAAATGGTGGCTAAAGAGCATGCCACGTTCTAGCTTACTGACATCCGCAAGTGGTAAAAGGGCAGTTTAAGAATGTCTTTATGTGGATAACAATAATATGAAGACTTTTTTTGCTAAGAGTATCTTAGCTTGAGTCTCCCGGAAAACAGAGCCCCAGGCAGAAAGCCTACATGAAGTTCCTTTATTAAGAAATACAATCCTGGCTGAGTAGCTCAGTTGGTTAGGGCATTGTCCCCATACGCCAATGTCATGGGTCTGATCCCCAGTCATGGCACTTACAGGAGTCAACCAATGGGTGCATTGATGAGTGGAGCAACAGATTGATGTTTCTCTCTCTGTCTCTCTCTCCCCTGCCCTTCCTCTCCCTCTGAAATCAATGAGTTTAGAACATTTAAAAAAAAAATGCAATCCTCAGGAGCAGAAATGAGGGATAAGTGGAGTAACACAGGTAAAGGAGAGGTGCATTTATCTAGTGATTCCACACCTGTTGGCCAAAGTTTCTCTACACAAGGTGTTAACTCCCTTAAATTTCCAGGTTGTACTTGGGGAGGGGCACATCACTATAGATTAGTTTGCATTTTCTATAATTTTTGTAAATGGCATCATACCAGTGTGGCCTCCACTGGGCCACACCATTTTCAATACGTGTCCTTTGGATGTGGGTGGGACCTGTGACTTGCTTCTAACAAACTGAACACGGCAAAGGTAATGGGAGGCCCTGCCCCTGTTTATGTCACTTTTGTGCCACTGTTAAATTTAGAGTTTTATTTAACTTAGAATTTATTTTAAATTATGATGTGAAATAAGGTTCTAAATTTTAAAATTGCTTATAAATAGTGCCCAAATAATTTATTAATTTCTTTTCCCATCATTTTATGGTGTCTGTTGTATCATATATGAAATTCTTATGTGTGGAACAGATTTTGGCTGAGGAAGGACTTTCCAAAACTGAAAACCAATTGGGGGAAACATCACAAAGGAAATATCATGAGAAAAATGAAAAAGATAAAAAGCTATCATAGGGAAAATAACTTGGCAACAAAAATGGGGAAAAAAAATTTGTTTCCTGATAATGAAGTTTGTAACATTGTATATGTAAAGGAATCTATAAAAAAGGAAATTTAAGTTTTTGATAAATATAATCATAAGACTTGGCAAGGATATAACAGTAGCCCAGCCACCAGACTAATGAAGTGCTTAACATGGATCTCAGTCCTGTACGAGCCCTGTGAAGTAATAGAGTCTGAGTATATTTTAATCCCAGAAAAATATCAGATTAGCAAAATTTATTGAAATATTGTTGGTAAGAAAATTTATTGGATGAGACACAAAAAACATGCATCATAAAATTTTATATTAAATGTTGAATTTGAAACTTTTGATATTCAAAATATACTATTGAGAAATGAAAGGACAAGTTATAAATTATAAGAAAATATTTGCATTAAATATATCTGTCAAAAAGGACTTTTATGCAGGATATATAAAGAAGTCTCAAACTTAGTGAGAATACAAACTGTTCATTTAAAAAACAGGCTAAAGATTGGAAGAGTGTTCACCAAAGGAGACACGTATACAGAGGGCAAATAAATGTATGAAAAAGTTCAACATTATGAGTCACTAAGGAAACGCAAATCAACACCACAGTGAGATTCTACTACATATATATGTTACTATGGTTTGGCCGTACCAAGTGTTGGCAAGGATTTAAAGCAACTGAAACTCTGATACACTGTTGGTAAGAATGTTCAATAGGATATCACTTTGGAAAAACGGTTGGTGCTTTCTTTAAAAGATAAGCATCCACTTACCACATAACCCAGAAATCCCATTCCTAGGTATTTGCCCAAGAGAAATAAAAGCATCTTCATAGGAACACTTGTACACAAATGTTCATAGCAGCTTTCTTCAAAATAGCCAAAACTAAAGCAACCAAAATACTTCAATGGAAGAAAAAATAAATAAATTCTAATAAATCCACACAATAGAGTACTCCATGGTAATAAACAGAAATGAATTTCTGTCACACACAACAACATGGGTGGGTATCGAAAACATTATGCTGAATAAAAAAAGCCAGATCAAAAAGCACACATACTGTGTGACTGTGTATGTGAGAGCCCAGAGCAGGTACAACAGACCCAGTGACAACCAGTCGAGGCTGTCTGGGCCAGGAACATGGGAGGCACAGAGGAACACCCCTTCTGAGTAAGGCATTCTCTATCTTGACTGTGACTGTGGCTGCATGGATATATATGTTTTCGAAACTCCTTGAAATATAAACTTAAAATGGATGTATTTTACTGTAAGTTAATTATGTCTTAATAAAGTCAATTATTAAAAAGAGTTTCATCCCAGTGGGTTTTTTACATTATTGAAACTGAAAAACTAAAAAAAAAAAAAAAAAAAATCTTGAAAAGTTTTGCTATACAAAAGGAAGCTTTGTTAGAGGAATAATGGCATGGCCTCATGTTGAAGAATTATACATTTATTATAAAAGTGTGAAGAATATTTAATGACATATAAGATGATCAGAATAGATTTTTAAGGTGAAAAAAGTCACATAACTGTATGTGAATTGTACCTCTCTTTAAAAATTTCAAATCAGTCCTTACAGCTTAAGATTTAATTTCCTTTGTGTTTGCATGCTTCATTATTTTTTTAAGTCTTGGCAAAATGCTTATTTAACTGAAAATTATTGTGTTGCCCAAGGATGTATTTTTTTTGTCCTGGAATCTATATTCATAATTGAGAAGAAAGAAGAACATAAGTACATAATCTGTTTCTTCAAAACCTGGAATTCTAGAGAAATACATTTTGCAGGTTTTTCTGTTTGTTTGTTTGTTTTTTTTTTGTTTAATAGGATCAAACTAAACCAGGCACATTGAAAATATTTCGTATTAAAAATTTGTTATAAATAATAATGTGTATAAAAAGACACTTAGGCAGGGCTTATTGATACCGTGCAGTTTTCTTTTCTGAAAATTAGAGTCTATGAATTTTTGCACAGTACATGATTTTATGTCTAAAATAATTATAAACATTCAGGAGACATTATATTTGGCTCTATTTCACAGTTAGCCTAAGATTTTATCATTTTAATTGTCCTTGTGGTTATTTTTGAGTCAGAGGCATTGCACATTCTTAGAGTTACCCAACTCTCTTTCATTGAGGGAACGGAATCAGAAATGGAGTCCTCAGGCAAAGCCACCTGGGAGGGAAACGGAATATCCATTTAAGTTTCACAGAGTTAAAAGTACAAATGATCTATTATAATTCGGGGAATGAATACTCCTACTAATAAAATATTTTAAGAATTATTCTACTTTGCCCAGAACATCTTCAGTGCCTTCCAGATGTCAATGAAATAAAGTCTTCTTTCTGAGTATGGAATTCAAGGCCTTCCATGACCAAGCTTGGGTTCTACTACTTACCAAGTACGACCTTGGGCAAGGTCCTCCTTCTGTCTGAGCTTCCAGTTTCTTAGTTGTTTTTAAAAATACACAGGGAGTAATGTCTTGCCTATAGATATGTTATGGGCAATAAATGAAATAAAACATTGAGCACACCATATGTATGGCATATAGTGAATAGTTAGTAGTGGGAGCTACTCATTTCATGTTTACTCGAACATGATTTGTTTATTCCCCTACTAGGTTATCACTTAAAGGACTAAAGTTTTTGTTTTTACTTTTCTATTTTCTATTCAATGGAAATGTATTGAAGGCCCGCCATTGTCAGGCATTAGCCTGGGTGTTGAGGTTACAATACTAAAGAAAATGAACTTGGCAGCAGCCCTCAAGTAGCTTTCAGTCTAGTGGGGAAGACAGTTCATAAACAAGAAGAGAAATTCAAGGGGAAAAATAGCTGATGAGAGATATTAGCATGGGGTGGGGGAGGGAGATTCAATGTTGGCAGTTTTATCAGAGAAGACCTCTAAAAAGCGAGATTGAAACCTGAGAGAAGAGTTGGACATCATGCAGCGAGCTGAAGGGAAGGGATCCTAAGAAAGAGATAGAACAGGCAACTCACTGGATTGAATAGAGGCTGTGTGTGAATGAGCAGAGAAAAGAGGCTGGGAATTAGTCAGTGAAGGGGAGACAGTCCTGGAGGGGAGATGGCCCAGAGAAGTCTGCAGGGGCCAAGTCTTGGAGGCTTGGCCAGGAGTTTGGGTGGCATGCTGTGTGCCGTGGGAGACCATGGAAGGATGCTAAGCAGAGGAGTGACAGCATGCAGTTACACTGTAAAAAGACCATTCTGCAAGTTGCTGATGGTGGAATGAATGGGGCCAGGGAGGTGCGATGGCCAGGACAAGAGCGGAAGAGAAGGTCTAGTCTGGATCCTGCCTGCCTCTCAGTCCTCATCTGGGGACCCCTTCCCCATTGCCTCCAGTCCTTCAGCCTCCTCTTTCTTCTTCTCAGATGTGATACGCTGGTTGCTCACTGTGGGCCCCTGCACTATCTACTGTCTCTGCCTGGAAGCTTCCTCACCCAGATTACTCACTACCTGAATGGCCCATTCCTTAGTTCACGTCACAGCTTAAAGTCACCTTCTCAGAGGGGCCAACCTTGCCTCTTGCTAGATGTATCTGCAACACCCTTTTTGGATCAATAATGAATTGCTAATTGTTAGATTCAATATTTAGTTCATTATAAAGAGAACATCTGTATTGAAAATAAATCTAATCTTTGATGAAATAAATTTAATTATTTCTACAGTTGTGTCATGGAAAATTTAAGTAGTTGATTTTGGAAGTTAGAAACCACAGTGCAGAAACAATTTCTCAGCACCACCAGCCCCTACTCAGCTCCTGCAGCCATTGTAAGGCTACTTCCCACTAACTTCAGTGCAGGAGCGAGAGAGTTTGGGGTTTCCTGATTTTTCTCTGGTAGCTTCTTCTCGTCTTCATGCTCTCTATAGTCTGTAGTATGATCACACTAAAGGTAGCTTATCATGGGTGTTATTAAACATGCTTTTTGAAGTTTTGCTTTATTAGGAAATTTCAAGGTATGAAATTTGGCATTCTGCTTTTAATTCATCTTAACACATTGCGTACCGCTCACGAGTTTTCGCGTGTTTCATGCGCCATCTGTTATGGACCTTAGATGTCAACACACTGTCTTGTCCACATCGAATGAAGCGATCTCATTGGTGGAAAGCGTGCAGGTCAGTCTATGAAAAACTATATAATTGCATGAACTCATAAAGCATTGCAGTTACATTGTATTTTGGTCATTCGAATAGTCTTCGTCTTCAAGTTCCTCGCACTTTTAGAAATGCCCCCTCTCAGAAAAAGGAAGGAAACCAATGAAACTGATACACTTCCGGAAGTATTTAACGGTAATTTATCAGATATTAGTAGTGAGATTGAAGATGTGGATGACCATTTTGATGATTCCGGAGATGATCTGTAGTTATGATGATTTAAATAACGTGCAGTTTGCCCCAAAACGTGCGGTCCCTGGAGTACGTCTTAGAGATTTCTATGCAGTACGCAATGTGTTAACAAGATGCAAAAAATTCAAAAAGAAAGATATATTCTCAGAATTACAACCTAAATGCAACTTAACTAAAACTTACACATCTTAAAGGTTTTTTGTTTATCTGTCAATCCTTATTTTTACTGGGTGAGAGTTCTTCACAATTGCATTTGTCCATAAGTAAAATTAATAGCTTTCATAATCATCATATTGTGTAGCAGTTATCCTTGTGAGGATAAATACATATTTTTATTTTAACTGACTCTTTGAAGAATTTAAAGCATGAAGTAGATTTTCACCCCAAATTATATCTAGGAAGTTTACCTAGAGTGGAAAATGAATACTTAAATAATAAGAATAAATCTGATTTATTTACTTATCTATTTTTAATTGAATTTTTCTATTACCATTTATCCCCTTCATGCCTCCCTCAAAACCGGAAATCAGTAAGTCTTAATGATGTACTTTGTTTGTATCACTAATGTTACTTTGACTAGTAATGCTGGAAACCTACACAATTACCCAATCACTAATTATTGACAAGTCAGGGATGCCAAAACTGACCTTGAAGAAGGCATTTAGCTACTTTGCCTTCCAAAGGCTAGGAGGTCAAAGAAAAATATCAGATTTTGTCTGAATATGGAGACCCAAACATAAAATTTAATGCATCTCTACTTCCTGCCATTGTCTCCAATGATAGAACCCTGTTTTGTTAGTAGTAGTGTGCTAATCACTAACTGGTTTTTCCTGATTTTTAACATTGCCTGTATTCCTTCTTTAGAGTGCTGCTCCATAGGGAGCCTGTCTCTCTTGTTTATATCCTTTATTTAAATATTTATATTCATTTTAATATTAACCAATTTGTCGAACGCTATTTTGAAAGACATGGTGTTAGCATTAGTTGAACAAGATACAGATCAATAGGCATTTGCAATCTAATAGTTGATGCAGCTGTAGGCAAAGTATTTCAAATAAGCAACTTAGTAAATACTTCATAACTTAGGTCTGAAACATCATAGTTTAATATTTCTATCATAGGAGGCCATATAAGACCTGAAGGATCACAGAGATAAAACTACACATATAGCATGCCCTTCACTTATATGAGAATACAACTTCCTAGATGTAAAAACACACAATTTTTATGTTCACCACAGCACCTAAAACAGTTATGTCTAGAAATAAAAGTCTTGTTTTTACATGAGACTCAGTTTTTACATTGTCTCTTAATCTCTAAACTGCTTGGGTCATAAGTAGATCTTGTAATCACAAATATTCTGGAAAGAGATAAAGCCTGTGCTTGATTCTCTGGGGAGGTCTGAGACAGATAGAGCGTGGATAACTGGAACCTGCAAATAGTGCATCAAATCTCATTTTAGTGAAAAGTTTAAAATTTTTCCTCTACTGATCTTTTGGCCAGAGCTACCAACGAAAAGCAAAATAGATGCAGAACGCTAGTAAGCATAAGCCCACAGGCTTTGAAAACATCTGCTGGAGCAGTGAGAATTTAGGACTGTGGAAGAGGATCCAGTGCTGGCCACCCCAGAGGGAAGCCAGGCCTTGGCCCAAGTGCCCATGGCCAGTCCACCAAGCAGGATTAGCGGCCATGGGGGGAGCCAGGGGTGTCTGCAAGGCCTGGAAACTCACAGCAGGGAAAACCCCTGCCTGCACTGGGAGGGCAATTAGAACCCCACCCCGAGAGGAGGGATCTAGTCTTCTGAATGCTCTCAATATTATGTGGAAAATTCCCAGAAATGGTTATTCATCGAAGAGTAATTAAGTGCCTACTATGACAAAAGTGCTATGCATGTGGCTGTAATCTGGTGTTTTACATGACCTTGATTCTGCTTTTATTCTCTTCAAGTAAGTCCACCAGCAAAATCCTGTTGTTAGGGAGAGAAAAAGTACTCTTCCATCATTATTCCAGGCTCTTGAAAGAGAGCCAAGAGTGCTTCTTTTAACGCCAACAGTGATTTGCACATTCATAGAAGGTTTGAAATTTCAGAAATTAAATGTCGGGGTGTAAAATTTTCTTGAAGGAAGAAAGTATGATTGCATCGAACTTTCCAAGCACAATCAAAGTGTAAAGGAAATATAATTATTATTGTCAGTTTATCACCTCAAACATGTTGTTGTAAATGTCATTATATCAGATGAGTTTGGTAACAGGTTTTCCATTTTGCACTTTATTTGACAAGGTGATTCATTGTTTAGTGCAGTTTAAGGTGTCAGTCCCGGAAGGAATTGAGCTGAGCTGATGTGCAAAAGAACATACTTCCATCAAAGTATATGATTGAAGAAGGGTTAGAAATATTGTTTCCAAACTTGTTTTAAATAAGAGTAGTTTTGTTGAGAAATAATCTTTCACAGTTTGCTACATCTGGGAAAGTGTGCAGAGACTGCACGCTGCCTACAACACTTTGTACGGCTCTCAGCCTATGTAAGACGGTCCTACTTGGGAGAAGCTTGTCGGCATCGTGGAAACTTAGCTAGTCACTGAAGTTGTGTGTTTTGGGGTTTGTTTCAAACACGGAATCAGGGGGTTAGAGCAAACGTTTGACCCAACAGTAGTGTGTTGGATTAGTATGTGTTGGTCACCCAACACGGAGTGGGAGTCAGTACCTTCTTTTTACCATTTTGATGAGCCGAAAGCATTTTGTTTCTCTTTGCTAACTTACCTCATCAAAATAGATCTTCATAATAAAGAACACCATTTTTATACCTGTATTTACAAGAGCCAGGAACTGGGCTAGTTACTTTGTTGTATCTCATATTTAAAGCAACCGTGCAAATTATTTGCATCCCCATTACACAGCTGAGAGATGTGAGGCTCCGAAAGGATAAGTTATGTGTCTAAAGCAGGCGGCTGGGCTGGGATGCACACAAGGTCCTGTGTCTCCAGTGCCCAGAAGTCTTCTGCCACTGTGGTTGGTGTGTGTCCCGAGCACATCAAGCTTACCCCTTTCTTAGCAGTGTTGCCTGTAGGTTCGTTCACTGCTTACCTAGGCAATACCTATTTTTATATATAGTATCTTTTAAAATTCCACTTGGCCTTTGACTGTTAGTGTCTTGTTTTAGGTGCTTACATAAGTTGAAAGAAAAAACATTCCTTCTTTTCTGTCCCCAAATTAAAACATATACTGATTTCAACAAAAGTCAAAATGTCCCAGGCCTCTTTTAGGGAGATTAGATAGAAAGGAACTTCCAAATATCTTTCAAATTACATTATTTAAAATTAATAATGTAGAGGGTATGATGGATAAAATGCTTTGCTTAAATCGAACTGAACAGTCTTTTCATGAGAGATACAATGACCAACATTTGAGAAAGTAATCGCGATGTATTCACGCAGTTGCCATTAAAAAGTGACAGATAATAAAAATATCCTGCCCCATGATGGAAACAGACTTGGTGCCAACCTAGGTGCAAGGCCCCCCAGTTTTCCCAGAGGATAGGTAAGTCCAGGGTCATTTGTAGGGCTCTCAGCACTCTCTTGGTTCCGCAGCTTGGAGTGAAAGTCAAGACACCAAATTTGGGGCCCACCTGAAAACTCAGGCATCCCAAACTAGAGGAGGGGCAGTTGGTAACTTCCTGTTTATGTCACTGCCCGAGAAGCGTTCAGATTTGAGGTCTGTGTGTGTGTCTGACTATGTCAAATGTGTTGTCATGAATAACCTGCCTCTGGAGAAGAGGGCGTGTTTTCATTTCCATTAAAGTTTTTCAAAGGTGTATCAGTATGCATATGTCTACCTATACACACCTACCCATCAACACACATTTTATAGTTTAAATTCAGTAACAATTAAGACAGTCATCATTCATTTTGTAAATAACACATTGTTGAGCAAGCAATAGAAGGCTGTAGAGTGGTTAAGGGCTTGAACTTAGGTTCAGATCTCAGTTCTACTTCTGTACTATTTCAGGGGCTTTGGTCAATTATTTAAATTTTTGACCTCAATTTCTCTACATTTAAAGTAGTACCCACTTTAGATGCTTATATATGTTATATTTATAAAACACCAAGAAGAGTATTTGGACACATAGTGAGTGTTATACAACCATTTGCTTAATAAATAAGATTTTTCCTAGAAGCAACATGATCATACAGTACCTCATACCTGTTAGAATGACTTTTATCAAAAATACAAGAAATAACAAATATTGGTAAGGATGTGGAGAAAAGGGAAGCTTGTGTACTGACTATGAGAGCAATTGGTACAAATATAAATAGTACAGCCACTATGGAAAAGCAAATGGAGGTTTCTCAAAAAAGGAAAAAATGGAACTATTATATGATTCAGCAATTCCACTTCTGGGTATTTATCGGAAGGGAATGAAAACACTAACTCAAGAAAAAAACACTTACCCGCCATGTTCATGGCATCATTATTTACAATAGCCAAATTGTGGAAACAACCTAAGTGTCCATCCGTGGATGAATGGATAAAGCAATAGTGGTACATATATACAATATAATATTATTCAGCCATTAAAAAGAATGAAATCTTGTCAATTGTGACAACATAAATAGATTTTGAGGTCATTATGCTAATTGAAATAAGTCAGACAAAGAAAAATAAATGCCTTATAATCTCACTTAGATATGGAATCTAAAAAAAAAAACCAAAAAGGTTGCAGATACAGAGAACAGATTGATGTTTTCCAGAAGCAGAAGTTGGGGATGATGAAAGGGGGGTGGATGAAATGAGTGAAGAGGAACAAAAGGTACAAACTCCAGGTACGAAATAAATGTCATGGAGAAGGAATGTACAGCGTGGTAACTAGAGTTAATAACACTGTGTTGCATATGTGAAAGCTGTTAAGAGAGAACATCTTAATAGTCCTCCTTATAGGAAAAGAATTGTAACTATGCACGGTGACACACATTAACCAGAGTTACTATGGCGATCATTTTCAAATATATACAAGTATTGAGTCACTGTGTTGTACACCTGAAACCAATACAATGTTATATGTCAAGAATAACTCGATTTTAAAAACTGATAATAATAGATTAGAAAAAATATATTTAAAATCATATTTGGAGGAACATTAACTCTTTGGAGTTGTGCCAGTTCTCTTAAGGAGGTGATGGATACCATTTGAAATAAACATCACCTTTTATCATGATTTGGCTTCTACATCAGGATAATTACAGAATGAACTAGGATGATATGCACAGTGCAAATAGGTCTGATCACTATTATCCTGAACTAATATTTTTGGAGACAGTAAAGGATAGTGAGAGAATTAATCTGGTGGAATCTAAGACCAGCCTGAACAAGTAAAGTCCCTGAACCTCAGTTTCCTCATCTACAAAATGGGGA
>VMDR010004590.1:0-25938 GCA_007922815.1 Macrotus californicus
GATTGCTAAAAGTGAAAAAAGATTGAAAATCAAATGGGCATTGTACATTAGTTACTGTGAGTATTTCACTTTACTATGGTTGATTTAAAAAAAAAAAAGCTATTCTGTTTCACATAATGCTTCAAGTAAATGACATTTTCTGCCTCTCACATTTGAATACAGGACTGTTATCTCAGGGTTCCCAGCACTGGGGAAGAAACACTTCAGGGAAGTGGCTCTATTTCAGCTGTACTGTCTCTCTCTGCTTTTTTATCGAAGGAAAAAAGAGGAAAAAGAGTAAGATGAAAAAGAAAAAAGGAAAAAAGAAAAAGAAATAAATAAGGTAATAATTATATTTCTAGTTTGAGACTATGACCCTTGGGATAAAACTGCCCGCACTTCTCATTGATTGGAGAATGAGTGATACCCTATTTCCTCATAGTTTCTTCTTGTCTAAGATGAAAGAGGAATTTACAATCAAATAAAAATGATACTTGCAGACATCACAACTAATTTATACGGTTAAAAACCCAGGATTGTATTCCAGTCAACATGACACAGGGTTTTAATTTGAAAGGGAAGAGGGGGCAGTTTCTCTTTCCTTTTCACTTTGGTAACCCAATCGCACTGTGCGTGAGTCAGAAATCCTGCCGCCAGCCTCACTGTGAACACTGAGGAATGTGGCTCTGTGTTCACGCATTACGTGGCTCCTGGGTTTAAATGGAACTGACTTCATCATCGGATTGGAGATGACATGGAAATGTTGCTTGCTCCTCTTTCTCATCCTGCTGTCTCCTTTTTCTGGTCTTCCAGATCGTTGGTGCCGAACCAGAAGGGGACAGAAGGACAGAAACTTATTTACTGATGTAGGTACTACAAGGCACTCACAACAATGGTGCTATATGCACAATATCCGACATACATACTACAGGCATCACAGTAGGGGGTCAATATTTTTGTTTGTGTAAAAAAGTAAATCAGAAAATTAAACCAGTCATCAAGTATCTTAGGCAAAACACCCTATTGTTGAAGAAAAGGCTGTTTTGTTAACCTGAATGAATCAGTTAAATCTAATGTTTAATTATACTTTATATTGTCTGGGAAAAAAATCAGACTTTTTAAAGTCCCAACACCAAAACCACTGGCACAGAAGAGGCAGCAGGTATAGGCACGTGCCTCTTCACCCGTTCTCTCTCGAACACGCTTCAGACATGTTTTGGGCCCTGGCGCTTCACTGAATCTGATGGTCGATTCTTATTTGACGCATCATCAGCACGTGGCACAGCTGATTACTCTTTCTTCACTTTCTCACTTGCTCCCAGGATACCACCAGCTCTGGTTCTTTCCTGGTCTCCTGGGCCACCGATCAGTCTCCTTGGCTTGCTCTTCGTCTTCTTCCTCTGATGTTGGCAGAGTGCCCTGTGGCCCAGACTCTCAACAACCTCTTCTTTTCCATCGATTCATTCCTTTGATGACCTCGTCCAGTCTCTTGCCTTTAGATACCTAGACCCTAGCGACTGCCAGAGTTATATCTTTGGCCTCGACCTAGCCTCTGGCTTACAGACTTGCATGTACAACTGCCCGAGACCTCTCTGTTTGGATGTCTAACAGGCATCTGAAATCTAAGACGTTCAAAATCTGACGGACCTTTCCCCAGATCTGCTCCTCCACAGTCTTGTCTCTCAGGAAATGACAGGTCTGTTCCGCCGCTGCTCAGGCCAAAAGTCTCTTTGTCTTACTCCCCATGTCTAATCTAGCTACAAGTCCTTTACCTGCAAAATATAACCAGAACCAATGACTTCTCATCACCCTGGCTCCATCTGCCGCCATCTTTCATCTGGATTTCAACAGCAGCCTCCTAACTGAGCTGTTCCTGGCCTCGCCACACCTGCCTGTTTTCTTCATGGCCCGCAGAGTGATCCTCTTAAACCTGGTTCAGGCCTTTCCTCTGCTCTGGACTCTCCCGATGTTTACTATTTCAGTGGTTTACCGGACCCTATGTTATCTACTCTCCCACTTGATTTTTTTGGGTCTGGTCTTCTGCTGCATCTCCTTTTCCTTGTTTTCTCTGCACCACCAGCCTTACCGGGGTTCTTGCTGTTCCTCAAATCTCAGGCATGTCCAGGTCCTGGGATATTTGCATCAGCTATTTCTTGTCTTGCGGTAATCTTTCTTCAAATCTTCACCTGGCTTGCTCCCTCGCCTCCTTTGGGTCTTTCCAAATATCCCTTGTCAGTAAAACCTTCTTTGATCACCCTATTTAAAATTATAACCCCTTCCCAGCCACTGGGACTCCCCATCCTCTTTTCTTGCTTTATTTGTAGCATTTATTGTCAGCTGACACCCCTGTATATATTATTCATTTCTTTATTGACCATCTTTCCCACTAGAATGTAGTTCGTTGGAGGGAAGAGATTTTTGTGTTTCTTTTATTGCTATGTCTCTAGTCTCCTAGGACAGTTCCTGGTATACAGTCAATACATGTTTGCTGATGAAAGAATGTACTTAAACATATGTGCATGCAGTTTGGTAGCATTCGGCACCTGTGTACTTGATCCCCTGTGTACTTGCGAGCTATAGATGGAGAAGCTTGATATTTGTAAGTAAATCATTTTAAATGGATCAAGGAATATGATGGTCTTTTTATGAGGATAAAATTCCTTTTAAAAATGATCAGTAATTCTCATTTGTCTATATTGCCAATATAGATTTTCATTCTAATGAATTGCTTTCATAGAGAGGGATCTTTAAAAAAAATTTATTGATTGATTTTAGAGAGAGAAAGGAAGGGGAAGAGAGAGAGAGAGAGAGAGAAAGAGAGAGAGGAGCATTGCTTTGTTGTTCCCCTTATTTACACATTCATTGGTTGCTCCTTGTATGTGCTCTGACCCAGGATTGAACACCACAGCCTTGGTGTATTGGCAAAGTGCTCTAACCAGCTGAGTTCTGGCCAGGGTAAGAATCTTTTTGACAACTCTATTGGGCAGGTAGATGTGATGAGACTATTTCTCATTGATAGGGAGGAAAATAAATTTAAATTTAAGTGTATTTTATTTTATTTATTTAAAAATTATTTTATTGTTGTTCAGTTACAGTTGTCTGCATTTTCCCCCCACCCCAGCCAAACCCCCCTCCCTCCCTTGCTTCCACCCTCCCCCTTGGTTTTGTCCATGTGTCCTTTATAGTGGTTCCTGAAAACCCTTCCCCCCATTATCCCCTCCTACCTGTCCTCTGGTTACTGTCAGATTGTTCTTACTTTCAGTGTCTCTGGTTATATTTTGCTTGCTTTTTTCTTTTGTTGATTATGTTCCAGTTAAAGGTGAGATCAGATGGTACTTAAAAGCTGTTTCTCAGCGGCCTGGTCTGAATGAGATTCGGAGAGGCCCCTCAGGAAGCTGATTAGGTTAGGCTCCATGCCTCTGGAGCTGCTTCAGGCCTTACTGGGTGGGGAAGCCTTAGGCTGGTGGTATGAGAGTTGATTTTGAGTGATTAATAGGTCCAGCATAAATCCCTTTGATGTAAATAATGGGAAAGCTATTTCCTTTTCTGTCTTTTAGTCTCAGTTTAGTGTCTAGCAGCCTCTGCCGGCTGGTCCGTATCTCTCACCTTTACCAAGTCAGTGCACTCCGGCCAGACTTACAGCTGCAGCACTGGTGGTATTCTTTGCCTGAAGTCTTCTCCCGCCTCTGGGGCCTGCCTCCCTGCCCACAAGGCAGCCCAGGAATGCTGGGGAATTAATGTTCCCAGAATCAGCCTTGGGCATCAGTGGGTTTATAAATACCCCAGCTCTCACTCCTGGTGGGAGCTAATCCTGAGGTGTTCTCTGCAATGGCTTCCAGAGTTTCTCCAAGGGGATTAAGCTCCAGTTTCCTGGAGAGATTGCTGGCCTGATACATCATTTCTTGATTTCCTTCCCTTTTCTATCACAAGTCCCAACCCCCTTATTTGTGTTTCCATGTTTTTTCCACCTTTCAAGTAAAGCATGTGCAACTGAATTCTTATCAAAGGGTTTGCTTTGGAAGAAATCACACTAGGGGTGTACTAGGAAGGCTTTTCCCCAGTCACAGTGCTTACAGAGTTTCTGTTTCACAGGAGAACTAGCTCAGGCCTCAGGCTGGAAACCTTGGGTTCTTGGGAGCTTCTTGCTGGAATTTCTGACAGTTGTTTGGTTTTTATTACACTTATTTTTCATAACCAATTTATGGTGATAATGATTTTCTATTTACAATTGGGATATTAAATGGATCCATTCAGGTGTAAAAGTGAGTTGGTTTCTACAATGTTGATTAAATAATAAGACTGGTGGTAAAGAGATTTGACAAAAATCATGGACTCAATGACTGAAGTTTGGGGAACATCCTGCTAGTTCCTTAACTGGCTTTGTCGGGTCTCGGGGGGAACGGAAGAGTTTCCTGCCATGCTTCATGGGGCTCCTTCACACAACAGCAAGAAGTGCTATGTAGCAGCAACATTATTTTATGCCTTGTTCCCCATAAAGTTGGTATCTTCCCTTACGATGTAAATACTTGAGCATGTTGAATAAATTTGCTTCATCTGTGTAACCTTTAAATGTCCCCCTTTGGAATATCATGTGTTCTTTTTTCTCCCTTATCCCTCATCTCTTCTCTTGGAAGAGAAGGAAATAGCAATCACCCATAATCTCAACACCCAGAAATAATTACTGTTGACATTATGTTACATGTCTTTCCTGTTCTTTTCTAATAATATACATAAGTGATGAGCTGAACCCATTCTGGTAAAGCCCCCTGAGGAACACTAAGGGCAATGCTCATTTTCACCTGGGTCAATTTACTTGTTCCCTTCTTTCTGCTTCGTCTTGAAGTTCTGTCCTGCCTACCGACTGTGACACTGAACTCTCCACTTCTGAGTCTGTTCCTTCTCCATCTTCTTATAAAAATCTGTCTCTGCTCGTTTCTATTTACTTACTTATTTATTTTTAGAGAAAAGGGAAGGGAGGGAGAAAGAGAAGGGGAGAAACATCGATTGGTTGCCTCTCGCATGTGCCTGAACCAGGGACTGAACCCACAAGCCAGGCATGTGCCCTGAACTGGTGACCCCTTGCCTTGCAGTGTGACACCCAACCAACTGAGCCACACTGCTCAGGACTCTCCTCATTTCTTAACTCCAGGCCTTCAGTCTCACCATGCTATGAAATCGACTCCATGTCCACTTCTTTAAGCTGGATTGCTCTCCTCAGCCCCAGACCTGAGACGTCCTTTCCCGCACGTGCATGGCCACATCGAACTCATCGTGTCCAAAATTATAATAATAATATTTTCTCACAAACCTGGGCTTCTTCTGTATTTCCAACCTCATCAACTTCAGCCAAAATCAGTGAGTCACCCTGGCCTCCTCCCTCTCTGTCCACTCTCCTGCCCCCACCACTGCACTGCCTCCCTGCAGGTGCTCAGTGTCTCTGAACCAACTGTCCCCGTCACCTGCCTTCAGTTTCCTCACCTTACGCCCAAAGTGATTTTTTTAAAAAAAGTACAAAATCTGTTCATGACACTTTCTGGCTCCAATGAAATGTCCAGAAAGCTAAGCACTAAACTGTTTTCTCTAAGAAATGGGGCAGGATCAGTTGCTTTTTATTCTATGCACTTTTCTACTACTTGCTTTTCCTTTAACAATTAGCATATATTATTTCGCCAATGGAAATGAATAAGATAAAGATTTTCAAGACAAAATACGTTCAATGAACAAGCCCTGTGCTTACAAGCAGGAGGCTAAAACTTCACTGTACTCTGTCTCTGACTCCCCCTCTGGCTTCCTTTCTGCACACTACAGTCTTATGCCGTGAGGGTCAGGCTTATATTGCAGGCTCCAGGACTTCTGAACTACATGCAGGTGTTCAGGCGCTGCTCATGCCATTCCCTCCATCTACAGTGCCATTCCAGCCTCCACTACTTGTCCTGTACTTAAGCATCCTTTGTGAGTCAAGTCGGTCACCTCTTCTATGAGGACTTCCCCGTCCCAGAAGGCGTGAGCATGCATCCTTTGTTCACTTCCCCGGGGACTCTACCCTCTGCAGGAGTCCACTCTGGTGCCCACGCGGTTCCTTTATATGTTGGCCCCTCCTCCTACGTGCCTCTCAGCACGCGCTCAACAACCGACAAAACAAGACTGTCATTTACTGAGCCGCTCCTCTGTGCTGTATGCCCCATGGACATAAGACATCATTTCTCCTCCTGGAGACAATCTGAAAAGCAGTGTATCTCGATTTCACAGAATAAAAATGGAGGCTCAGAACTAGGCGAAGGGTCACCCAGGTGGTCTGTGGTGGAGCTGGGTTATGAAAAGTTTGTCCTGTGCCACCTCTCCTGGAGGGCCCTGAGAGCAGGGACCATGTCTTATAGTGTCTCATAACAATTGGCACAATGATGGCTCATGGTCCAGCAGTAAATATGTGTCGCTGAATAATTTAGTAGGATAGTAGTCTATTTCACCAAAGAATAATTACCAGGTTTATGAATTGACCTCATTCTTTCTCCTTTTTTTTCCATCCATGCAAAGAAAGTTGTGTTTTATTTTAGACTACATCAAGAGCAGGAAACCTCTGCAGTATCCATCTACTGACTCATTAGCATTTTGTACTCTACCAAAGTAAGCCATTTAAGTAGATATTGAATAATATACTAAAGTAGGTCATAATTTAGTTTAATGATTTTCAACTCGTGTGCCATGGCACAGTGGTGTGCCAGAAGAATTTTTTAAATATATTTTATTGATTATGCTATCATAGTTGTCTCAGTTTTTCCTCCTTTGCCCTCCTCCATCCAGTACCCCCATTACCTCCAGCAGTCCCCCCTTAGTTCATGTCCATGGGTTGTGCATATAAATTTTTTGGCTTCTCCATTTCCTATACTGTTCTTAACATCCTCCTGTTTATTCTGTACCTACCAACTTGTACTTCTTAATCCCTGCAACTTTCCCTCTATTCTCCTCTTTCCCCCTCCCAGCTGATAACCCTCCAAATGATCTCCATAGCTATGATTCTGTTTTTGTTCTGCTTATTTGCTTAGTTTGTTTTTTAGATTCAGTTGTTGGTAGTTGTGACTTTCTTGTCATTTTAATGTTCATAGTTTTTTTAAAAATTTTATTTATTTATTTTTAGAGAGAGGAAGGGAAGGAGAAAGAGAGGGAGAGAAACATCAATATGTGGTTGCCTCTTGTGCATCCCCTACTCGGGACCTGGCCTGCAACTCAGGCATGTGTCCTGACTGGGAATCAAACCAGTGACCCTTTGGTTTTCAGACCTGTGCTCAATCCACTGAGCTATTCCAGACAGGACTAATGTTCATAGTTTTGATCTTTTTCTTATACAGGGTCTGGTACAAATAATGCCCCTTTTTAATTACAAAATCATAAGCATGTAATTCTGTAATATAACAATATCACACTCAAACATACCATGTGACATTTTAGGTGAAATGTTCAAATTAAAACTATAAATTATTACACCCATATTATTACCCAACCAACCACACTCAAGCAGAAGTTACTTCTCTGGATGCTGCATAATTCCCTATAACATTTCATATAATAAGGGCTTGGTGATGATGAACTCCTTTTACTATACCTTATCTGAGAAGCACTTTATCTGCCCTTCCATTCTAAATAATAGCTTTGCTGGGTTGACTAATCTAGATTGTAGGACCTTGCCTTTCATGACTTCGAATACTTCTTGCCAGCCCCTTCTTGCCTGTAGGTTTTCTTTTGAGAAATCAGCTGACCATCTTATGGGAACTTGTTTGTAGGTAACTCTGATTTTCTCTTGCTTCTTTTAAGATTCTCTATCTTTAACCTTTGGCACTTTAATTATGATGTGTCTTGGTGTGGTCCTCTTTGGTTCCATCTTGTTTGGGACTCTTTGTGCTTCCTGGACTTGTATGTCTATTTCTTTCACCAGATTAGAGAAGTTTTCTTTCATTATTTTGTCAAATAAGTTTTCAATTTCTTGCTCTTCCACTTCTCCTTCTGGCAACTCTATGATTTAGATGTTGGTATGTTTGGACCATGTATGATATATTAGTATGTATGATAGGCTCCTTAGCCTATCCTAGTATTTTTTAATTCTTTTTTCTTCTTGCTGTTCTGACAGAATGTTTTTTCTTCCTTATATTCCAAATTGTTGATTTGATTTTCAACTTCGTCTGACCCACCATTGGTTCCCTGTAGATTTTTCTTTATTTCACTTAATGTAACCTTCATTTCTGCCTGGGTCATTTTTATGTTGCTGAAGTACCCAATGAACTCTTTAAGAATCCCGATAACCAGTGTTTTGAACTCTGCATCTGATAGGTTGTGTATCTCCATTTCATTTAATTCTTTCTCTGGAGTTTTGTTTTGTTCTTTTGTTTGGGCCATATTTCTTCATCCCCTCATTTTGGCAGCCTCCTTGTGTTTGTTTCTGTGTATAGGTAGAGCTGCTTTGATTCCCTGTCTTAGTAGCATGGCCTGTTGTAGAAAAGCTCACTGGTAAGTTGGATGGGGCAGACCCTTGGGTAATCACCAGGGCAGGGCAACCCGTGTCATTGCTCTGTGCTCTGTGTGGAGGAGGATTTAGAATGGGGACAATGCTGCTTTCTGGCCTCTAGAGTTTTGCACAGGAGAAATCTGTCTCCCAGCACTTGCCCTGTTGTCAGTCACTTCAATTTCTTCTCCTATGCCACTGGTGCTCTTCCAGCTGTTGCTGTGGTGCTGAATTCCAGAGCGAGTACATCTGCATGAGTCCTAAGTTCATTGCGGCCCTTTAAGAGGAGTCTCCTGAGAATCCTACTATTTCTTCCACCACCCCAACCCCACTGGTTTTTACAGCTAGAAGTTATGGGGACTTATCTTCCTGGCACTGGAACCCTGGGTTGGATGGTCTCGTCTGGGGCTGGAATCCCTCACTCCTGACGTATGCCTCCCAATGTTTATCCACCACAGATGGATGTGGGACCATCCATTACGTGTCTCTATGCCTCTCTGCACCACTCTGTAGCTCCGTGCTTCTCTGCCACTCATGTGTCTTCAAATCTCCGCCCTTCCTACCCGTCTGGATGAATGTTGCTTCTTTAAATCCTTGGTTTTTGGACTTCCATACAGCTCACTTTTCTGATGAATCTGGTGATATTTGTTTTGTAGTCTAGTTGTAATTTTTGTGGTAGTTGTGTGAGGAGGCGAATTGTTTTTGTCTGTGCCTCCATTTTGACCGGAAGTGCCTAACCTCATCCTTTCTCCGTGCACTCTCTAAAAGAGGTGCCCAAGGGCACTCAAGGACCACAGAGCAGTTTACCAGGGTGGGAGTATATCTGCCCTTGGGTAATTTTCCCTGGAGTGGAATACTGGTAGTCATTTTAAAGTTGTTTGCCAAGTTCATTACAACAGCTTTGTCACTGAACAAGGCACACACACAGACAAAGGGTCTGGGGTGGGGACGCCACCTCTGGGAAACACGGAGCTGTTCCTTCTCTCTGGGCAGATGGGAGGGGCTGACAGAAAGGTTTGAATGCCCTGGCAATCCTGCAGCTCTGCATGGGAGCCATGGGCTGCCTGGCACTCTGAGCCTGGGAGTCATGCATATGTGTGTGCTGTGCATGTGCACAAGGTGAAGCACAGCTGGTGGAGGGCAGTGAGGCTCTGGGCAAGTCAAACTGGCAAGGGTGGGCATGTGAACTTCACCTGGTTCAAAACTGGGGTGTGGGAGAACCTCATCTCAGAGGCTCTCACTGCTCCTACAGATGTTCAGACTGAATGGGGCTGGAGGAGAAGTAGGAACGTGGCAAGAAGAATGGAGGCTCTAGTTCCCTCTTGTTGGGGGGGGTATGTGTGGGGGGACATAGTAGCAGTTTTGTGAGCCCTAGGAAAGAATGAAAAA
Organism: Macrotus californicus; assembly: GCA_007922815.1. Taxonomy (NCBI): domain Eukaryota; kingdom Metazoa; phylum Chordata; class Mammalia; order Chiroptera; family Phyllostomidae; genus Macrotus; species Macrotus californicus. Next base: position 9,863 of record VMDR010004590.1, read on the forward strand.
ATATGTATGTTCGTTGTACACTTAGGTCCGTTTCGAAGGTAGAGGAGACCTAATTTGTCCTTAGAGGAGTTCATATTTTAGCAGTGGGAGGTGAACATGCAACACAGGAAAACAGCAAGTGTGGGCTGTGCAAGAGTGGGCAGGTGTGCCGGGGGCTGGCTGCCGTGGACACATTATTTCATTTAGTCATCACAGCATCCCAGTGTAGTAGGCACATCCTCTGATCTCACCCAGGACAAACTGAGCCCAGCTGTGGCAGTGTGCTGCCAGGTAAGTGACAGCACCTGGATGCAAACCCAGTTCAGAGGCCAGACTGTGTCCCGTTCTAGCACACTGGGCACTGAGGCATGAGTCAAACTATTTACTAAGTGTGTTATGCAAGTGTAGAGTGATGATTACATTATCATGTCCATGCATAACACTGCCAGCGCTTGGAGAAAATGGAAGCAACACTTGGTCAGGTTGCTCCTGGGAAGAGGAGGGAGGGCTTCCTGCTGAACAAACAGCATCGCTTTTTGTTACTCAGGGTTTGGGCCACACAGGACTTTGATCTACAAATTTTAGTAGATAACAAATGAATATTTATTGTTTTTATGAGCATTGTTTTGTATAAAACAAATTTGGGGGAGAGGGAAGGAATAAATATTTGGGACAGCAAACATTTAAATGCCAGTAGTTAATTTACTTTCTTACCTTGATTTACAATGGTAACATTTGGGTGGAGAGTTGAAAAAAAGAACACTCTTTTGTTCTTGTTTTATTTAGAATTTCTGAAGTCTAAAGGAATGTTTTTATTGCAAGTACATAAAGTAATGCAAAAGAAAACCCCAAGGATTTAAATGCCATTAAAGGAGCTTAACCCCAGGGTGTTAAACGAGCAAAGGAAATTCTAGCATATTTAAAAATCTTTTTGTATTTTTTTCTTCAAAACCTTCCAACTTCAAATTTGTTGTTACAAGAGAAAGGGGGGAAAGGAGTGTCAGAAAAGGGAAACAGTCAGAAGAGCCTAAGCTTCAGGCGAGCAGACCCAGGACCCTGCAAACTGGGAAAGGACTAATGGATTAGGGCAGAGGAGATAGCAGGTGTCTCACGGGTTAGAGGGTTTCATCGGGATGGCTCGATGGTTCATCTGATGTGTCCTTTGCCTGCATAGGCCCAGCCTGCATGACTAAATAGCTACCAGCTCTGGAGTCTTAGGAACCTGAAATCCTGAAATTGCATTTAGAGCTGATGTTTAACCAGGGTCAGCCAGAGGGAAAGCATCTGATAGGCTCAGGAGGTACAGGCACTGGCTCTTCATGCTTCGCATATACCATTTACCTCAATCAGATGTTATTTTCAGGAAAGAAAATAGTCTTGTCTCTGGGACGTGGCCACACTAGAAATTGTTCTGAAATTTTAAAGTGCTCCAAAGCTTCATAATCTCCACACGTGTCCACAGCTTGTGTTTTTCAAAGCCTATTGTTTTAGTTCGAATTTGAATTTTCCTATTTGTTTTACGTCGTTATCACAAGCAGAATGCTGTAGCTATGGCAATGCTTACAGAATGTGTGTGTCATGCTCTGGGCAGCATTGCCCTGGGCGCATCTTGAGCTGCCGAGCAAGGAGGAAGATGACATCAAAGAACCTGAAGACTGAGCACGTTTACTTTTCTGATTCAAATTACTCCGTTTGGAAAAGAGTAAACACAATTACCTTAACAACTGAGCTGGAAGGCTTTGAGGGCTTACCAGGACATTGTTTTCCAGGGAGAGGTAGGGACTGGGGAGGATCTGGGAGAGGGGCCTGAAGAACCAGGTGGCTTCGTTTGTTTTCCCTTTCTTCTCAGAAATGCCGGTGGAGTAGTTAGGGACTGTTTGATCAAATTTCTTACAAAATTAACTTTGTTGATTTTCCCTGATTAAAATGGAATTAATGTTCATTATAAAATAATTAGAGAGGCCCAAAAGAAAATTTACAAAATTCTGTCACCAAGTCTCTTCCTACATTTGTCCCCCCAGCCAACCACTCCCCTACATAGATTTTATATCCATTTATAAAACACCCCCCAATGATAGCATGTTGTTCATTGTTTGCTTTTTTTTAAAACTTAGTATATTCTGGAGGCTTTTCACTCACAATCCCTATAGAACTGTTTCATTCTTGTATCTGTAGCATTATATGGATGTTCCCTAGTTTATTTAACCTGTCCTTTATTGATAAATATTTAGGTAGTTTCTAATCTCCTGCTATTACCAACTGGATGATTAATATTCCTGTAGTTGTGGTATTTTGCAATTGTGAGAATGTGCCTGCAGGATAACTAGAACTGGATTTGCTAGGTTGGGAGGTATGAGCATTGGTGGTTTTGGTAGAAATTGTATTGCTCACTTTCCATGAAGATTATAGCAATTTATTCCCCCGCAGCATTCCCTCATATGAGAGAATGCCTGTTTCCTCACACCCTTGATAACGCAGTGTGATATGAGATTTCTGGATCCTTGCAATCTGGAAAGCGAAAACAGTGCCTCAGTGTAGTTCAATGTGTACTTTTCTCACAAGTCAGGATGAACACCTTTGCCTGCCTTTAAAGAGACCTTTGTGTATTTTGTATTCTGTAAACTGTATGTTTATATCCTTTGCCCATTTTTCTATTGTTATTTTTTATTGCTTTGTTATAACTCTTTACATATTAATGATGATAGTCTTTTTTCTCTCTGGAATAGGAATCACAAACGTATTTACCAGTTTGCTTTTTGTATTTTATTTTATTTTATTTAGTCCCCCTCCATCACCATGCAGAAAGTTTTTATTTTTATGTAATCAGATATCCAGATCTTTATCTTTTATGACTTAAATGTTTTACACTAAACTTGAAGAGGCTTTTTCCAAAATAGATTATTTTAAAAATGTTTCCATACTTTTATCTATTTGCCTATGAATTTATATTTGATACATCTGGAATTTATTTTTGTGGAAAGTATAAGGTGAAAAAACCAGGCTTACTGTTATTTTCCACATTGCTATCTGCTTGCCTCAACACCATTTTTGTTGAATAACATATATCTTTTTATTAATGTTAAAAATTACGACTATATTAATATTTTTAAATGATTTTATTTATTTATTTTTAGAGATGGGAAGGGAGGGCGTAAGAGAGGGAGGGAAACATCAATGTGTGGTTGCCTTTCATGTGCCCGCTACTGGGGATCTGGCCTGCAACCCAGGCATGTGCCCCAGACTGGGAATCGAACCAGCGACCCTTTGACTCGCAGGCTGGTGCTCAATCCACTGAGCCACACCAGCCAGGGCACTCCTATACATTAACTTACGTCATGACTTTAGGTCTATTTCTGGGCATTCTGTTTCATTCCATACATCAGTTCCTCTAGTCTGGCACCACTACTCTGTTGTTTTTGAAGTTGTTTTTTTATGCCTTTTGAAATCTGGTAGAGCTTGCTCTCATCTACTACTCTTCTCTTCCAAGTTTTCGTGGCTCTTCTTGCTTCCTTATGGACATTGAAATGAGCTTATCCAGTTCCCCCACCAAAATAGTTAGCCTTTCTTTTTGAAAACATGTTAAGTTTACAGATGGATATAGGAAAAATTAAATTTTAAGATGGTAAGTCTTTATCCAAGAGCATGGTATTTTTTGCTATTTTTTCAAGTCTTCTTTTGTGAGTAGTAGCAGATTCCTTTAATACTCACTCCAGTAAAGAGAATCCTTCCTAATGAGGTGCTGGCAAGGGGATAAGCTCCCCCAAGAGCTAGCCAGACAGAGCAAGATTTCGGCTTAACTAATGTATATTTATAATCTTTGGGAATCACCCTTCTTTTTATCTGAATACACACAGTCAGCGAGCTTGCGTCTGTGCAGCCATATTAGTAACACGTAAACAACCTTTGCGCAACGTCATTCCGCGTGATTTTTCCCTTTGGATATAAGAGAGTCCACCAAGATGACTTTTTGGCCTGTAGCATTCGCTCTCCTCATTTTTACATCTAAATTTTACTTAACATTTTAAACCAAATGTTTTATTTTGGAATAATTTGAAATTTACAGAAAGGTCCCAAATATTTAGATTTGCAAAAAATGTTCCTGTGCTCCCTTCACCCTGTTTGCCCTAATGTTAATATTTTAAATAACTGTGGGGCATTTGTCAAAAGTCCGAATTAACATTGACATTATTTTAACTAAGGCCCAGACTTCATTTGGGTCTCACTAGCTTTTCCATTCATGTCATTTCTGTTCCAGGATCCAGTCAGGAAACCACCTGGCACTTCATGGTCTTGCTCTTTGATTAACCCACGGAGGAGGCAGCAACCTTGCTCTCTGCAGCCTCTGGGGTTAACCACGTCGGCTCTTGTCCTGCGGCTGGAGGAAAACCCTTATGACCACAGAGTCTGATCATTCAGTCGCATGACACAGTGCTCCTGCTCTACATGTTCCTTTCTGTGTTTGCAGCATTCCACTCATGTACCCTAACTCTGTGTGTGTGTCATAGAAAGACAAATCAGCGTTTCTTTATGCCTTTGCAAATACTGTCTTTCAAATGCTACTGATAAGGTTGTCATACGAATTTTGATGAAACCATTGTTTATTAAATCAATAAATGGGTTCTTTTCAGACTGTCTACATTTGCCTAATCTATGAAGATAAGCGGTATGATTTGGTTCAGTGGTTAAAAGCACGGGCTCTTATAACTCTGGGATTAAACCTCACTCAGACACTTACCGTTTACGTAACCTTGGGTAAGTTCCTTCATGTCTCTGAGCTTGGGCTTCATCCTCTGTGAAATGGAATGATCTAATCATAGAAACTTACAGAGATAATGCATGCAGAGCCCTTAATATAATACAAATTTCTAATAAGAGGTCATTTTTATAAGCCAACCATCTCTCATCTTCCCTGTTCTGAAATAAGCTTTATATCCAACACATCCCTCAGGACCACAGCTTGGAATTTACCAACATAATTGTTAGGCTGTGAAGGAACAGGTGTGGGAAGAAGGTTGGGAAAAAGGGTTCTGTCAAGTACAGATTCCAGGCTCTCCTCTTTCTATGCGATGCTGTTTTATTCTGTACTCAGTGTGGTTTGTTAGCGGGAAGGACGGAATTGGCTCAGATACACATGGACAGAGGAGGACTGTGGAGCAGGAGGGGTCTCTTCTCTTCTCTCAGGTGGTTCTGTATGTGGCTGCAGTGCTGGAGTGTCTGGCCAGATGGGCATTGCCAAGAGGCTGGGTGGTCCTGGCTGGAGTGGAGTTCACAGGCCTGATTCTGGGTGAATCTCAAGCTGACTCTTCCATGGCTGTGGCTATGGGGTGCCTTAGAGAACTTCCTCTAGGGTAACTTTGGGTCTTCCAAATGCTGCTTCCTGGCTCTGCTGCCAAAGAGAAATGTAGTTCACCTGAGGCATTTAGAAAAGGGCAGAGAAGAGGAGAGAAGGGCAGGGACAAGCTCCCTGGTCTGCTCTACAGAACATCCTGAGCTACAGGGAGAGGTTCTAGCCCAGGGTGTTTCTGGGACATTTATCATAATTAACATTTTCAGCCAATGCTATTAACTCTGCAAAACTTGACACATTTTGCAGTATGAAGTGTTCTTGGCTTTACACACAAAGGTCGTCCATTATAGCTCACGTATTTCTTTACCTGGAGGTGATGCTAATGATTTTGTCTTCCTTTTCTTAAGATTGTATGTATGTATGTATGTATTTATTTATAGAGAGACAGGAAAGGAGGGCGAAAGAGGGAGAGAAACATCAATGTGTGGTTGCCTCTCCCATGCCCCTAGCTGGGGACCCGGCCCACAACCCAGGCATGTGCCCTGACCGGGGATCGAACCGGATACTTTTTGGTCTGGAGGCCAGTGCGCAATCCACTGAGCCACACCAGCCAGGGCTTGTCTTCCTTTTTTAATCTTATTTTTTCAATCATTGTTATAAAATCCTGATATATATATGTATCGTGATCTGTGTGTGTGTGTGTGTGTGTGTGTGTGTGTGTGTGTATGAATGATATCATTTCAGATTCTGAATGGAAAATTTTTTTGTGAGGAAAATAGAACCTTAAGTTATAAGGTTGCTCTCTTTTCTCATGATATGTGCTTAACAATGTTTGGAAACATCTCATAGATTATACAGAGTCTACCTGAAGCCTGTTTAGCAACAAAATAATCCCCAAACCCGATGATGAGTAATCTGCATGCCTCTGGCATTCTTGCAGACATGCACACAGGGTCAGAGACTTGAAGGAGGAAAGCTTGGTATATTATGTCCTTATAGAACAGACTGATAAATGTTTTCTTTGCCGTGGTATATTTAATATAAGATACTGCTTTACATTTTTAGTGCTTCTCAGCAAAGCAGGAATATGGATCTCTACATCTTTGCATATGAATGTAAATTATCCTTAAAGTATTAGAGAAAAGAAAAAAGTCCCATACGTTTCTCACACTGCTTTCTTTTTCTTCCTCCAGGAACACCAGTTCAGCCATTAAGGGAACCGCTCAACACGGAGCAGAGTGAGGGAAGGCAGGGTTTCAGAAAGAATAGCTGCTTACCATCAAAGCGAGCTGGGTTCCACACAGGCATGGTACATTATACACAAAAACAGAGGTAATGCTTCGTGGTTTTACGAGTAATTTACTGTGCTTATATAAATGCACTAGAGCCTCTAGAATTCTTACTGATCATATTACTGGCTTTCCTATTGTTAAAAAAAAGCCAAATAATGAATATAATTTTAAAAAGTCAGTTTTCTGGATTCCAACCCTTCTCTCAGCACCAAAGTAGCCTGATGCTTCTGCTGTGTCAACATCTGCATATCAGAGACACTTGATTTATTCGATGTGACAGATGCCAATTTGGTGATGCTACATAATGAAAACTTGCTAGCCTTTCACTTATCAAAGTGCCTTTCTCTGCTCAGTTTTAAAAAGCAGGAGTTTTACTTAAAGTTATATATTTCTTGTGTTAATTTATATTTTATAAATATGTGAAATTATTAATTTATTCTATCTGTAGCTTGTGTGGACCCTGAAGCTTGTGGCAGTGCTCTTATCTGTTGTAGGGATGCAAACATGCTCTTTGATGTCTTATTCTTGGGGACTTGGGAGGATAAAGATGGAATCCTCATTGGGCCCGGCTCTCTAGATGGGCTGAAAATGCAGCAGTGTGTCACATGCATTTCCACAGAGCAGGCTCATAACTTTCTAATCTATATCATGTGGTAGATAACAGGAATCTCCCATCAGTAGCAGCCTCAGCCATCTCTGCTCTCTGCTCCTCCAGGACTGGACTTTGCCTGTCCATGAACGTCCCTTCCTACACATGCTTGCCTCAGTGAACTGCCCCCACACTCACTGTGGAATGAGGTACATTACCCAGGAAAAATGACCCGTGTGAACAAAAGAAAAAAATAATCACATACAATGCCAGCATATGTCACAACCTCTTCTAAGTGCTTTATTTCTGTTCACTCACTTACACTTCCCAGCGGCCTTGTAAGACAGGCTTTGCTTCTAGTATTGCCAATTTACAGATGAGGAAACTGAGGAACAGAGTGGTTCCCAATGTACTTCTTTTATTCTCTGGCCCCAACCTTGTGTTGTTTTAGTGGTGCAGACTAAATCTTGGCATTGAGATTTATTTTTGGTTTTACTTCTCAGGACTTTATTCTTTAATTTGCTAATTTTTTCTTTCAGTCAACAAATACGTGTTGACAGACCCAAAGCACCAAGCACTGTGTCAGGTGACGAGGATGCAATCATGGACAAGACAGGCATAATGCTCACCCCACAAACCTGTGGGACAGACAGATTTATTAACAGATAACTATAAGAGACTGCAGTGATGGTTGGGGAAATACTAGCTGCTGTGGGAGAGCAAAGCTGGGGGATCTAATCTGGTCTAGGGGTCAGAGTTATTTCCCAGGGTGGAGTGAGAATTAGCCAAGTGAAGAGACAATTACTGGAGGCAGAGGGAAGTCCACGGGTGTGTGTGTGCGATGCGGGGAGAGGGTGGGCAGGCAGGAGATCTGTGCAATAAAGGGAAGGTTATTTTTGAGAAACTGAAAAGCCAAGGTCAGATCTGGAGCAGGGACTTGGAGGGAGAGTGGGAGAAAGACCATCCTATTGAGGCAGGCTGGGGTAGAGAATGGAGGGCTTGGTAAGCCACTGCGAGTTTGTTCTGTAGACTCAAAGGAAAGCCTTTAGAAGATAATCAGGGAAGTGACGTGCTCCAATGCACGCCTTCACAAGGACCTGTCTGCTGCTCTGTGGAGAATATTCTGATATGGAGGCAAAACTGGGGCTGTGAAGACTGGTAGGTGCCTTTTGTCATAAACCCCCAACTATTGAAGACATTTTGTTTGCAGTCCCATGGGGATGCTGACAAGTTCTCTCCTCAGTCAGTAGACATGCGTTCAAGGTGCCTACATTCCACCACAGGCCAATGAATGAAATGTGCTTGACAGCTGGGTCAGACTGACCTGAGGGCCCCGGCTGTGTGCAACGGAGAGCTGGGGAGAGACAGAGCCCTGAGAAAAGGCCTTTGGACATTCGATAGGTGTTGCTTCATTCAACTGACATGCGTCACCTCAATAAAGCTGTTGGCACTCAAATTTTTGTCCAGTTAACTGACAGCTACCATTTTTAGAGTATATCAGGCTCCATTGTAGGCCTTGATGTGGATTAGCTCATTCATTCTTCTTGGTGGCACTCAGAAGCTAGTATTTATGACCTAGTTTCTAGTTCAGGAAGCTGAGGCAAAGGGAGCTTAAATTACTTGTCTAGGCCACATAACTAGTTAGAAGAGAGGAGCCAGGATTCCACTATATGAATGAATGAATAAATGAATGAGAAAACTGACTGCCTCCCCTCACTTTCCACAAACAACATGTGGGAATGCTACCTGCTCATGAACTTTCAACCCGAAGTGAATGATCTTCACTATCTTCATGTGGATTAAACAACTGAGTGGGCCTCACTGGGTCGACCATCTGGGGCCTTGACCCTAGAATGGAAAAAAGAAACTGTAACTACTGAGTTTACTATATTGTGGGGCGGGTGTTGCATTTGGTCAGCCAATTAAAACAAGTTTCTAATGAGAAGAAAGTTTCAAAGTGAAAACAAATATGTGAAAGAGGCCATCTCTATTTTTAAGGAGTTTATAGTTCAGTCAAAGCACACATACACCCACAAAAGATAACAGCATACTCTTTTGATTGCCCTAGGGATTTTCTGTCCTTGTGGGCCCCTTCTTCCACTGAAAAATATTTAAAAATATATTTTACAAATGTGTAGTACAAAGACAAATATAATCCAGGCTGGATTCATTATTATTATTTTCTTTTTTTATTTTAAAAGAAACTAACATAAAAACATTTTTGTGGGCCTTCAGGTATTGTGTAGTTGTCCCTAGTGGGTAAGTCAGTCCTATTTCCACATGTGACACAGTGAGAAAAAAATCAGTAAGAAGAGGAAGAGATTGTATAGACCTGAACTAAGGCTCTTAGGGATTCAAAGTTAGCCAAAAAGATGATGCTAAGTGGTCAGTTTCCAGGACAAGGGGATGATAGAATGGGCAGCTGAATAAAGTCCAGAGTGCAGTTGGGAAGGAAGGGGGACAGGTGCATAGTGAGGGAGACTGGAGATTTTCTTCTATTTAACACCAGCTATGGAGTTTGGGAGGAGATTGCTAAAAGGCACTGTGCAGAGTGGGACAGAGACCAGCATGGGCCAGTGTGGATAGGGCAGGGTCCAGGGGAAAGGTGGGATACTAGCTAGTACCCTGAGAGCCAGAGAGAAGAGTAGGGGGTGGGTGGGCTGGGGCAATGGCAGGTACAGGGGCAAGACTGTGTAAGGCAATCAGGAAAGGCACACTGGAGCAGGAAGATACGGCAAGAGTCTGAATGAATAGGGGTCATTCTCTGTTCATGGTAACTTCATTCTTGTGCTTCTTCCAACAGCATAGTGCCCGTTGTTCACAGATGCCCTTACAGTACAACTGCGGATGTAAATTAGGTTCTACCAATCAGGTGCATCTTGTGAGACTTGAATTCCGACCTCAGTTAAGTTGGGAGAAGCATGGAGTATGGCACAGTTTTGCAAAGAAAAAATCTTTTCTTAAAAGATTTTATTTATTTTTTAGAGAGAGGGGAATGGAAGGAGAAAGAGAGGGAGAGAAACTTTGATAGGAATCAAACTGGTGACCTTTTGGTTTGGAGGTTGATGCTCAGCCCACTGAGCCACACCAGCCAGGGTACAAAGAAAAAGTCTTAATGCTCTAATCCAGTGTAAGCTTCTGCTTGCATCATATCTACTATGCAAATCACACAGCTGACCCCAGAATCAAAGTGGGTGGGCCAGGTCACTGCAAAGTGACAAATGCCACCAACCTAGGAAGGGGCAAAGAACTAGGGCCATCAAGGTAATTCATCACAGAGGGTAAGAGGATGCAATCCCCACGTTAGAAGGACCACTCCAGTAGCTGTGTGGAGACCAGACTGCCAGGAGCAAGGGTGGGCTGATAGAGAACAGGCAGGAGGAGCCTGTGGCAAGAGTTCAGGCTGGAAATGATGCTGGCTCTGAGTAGGGTAGGAGAAGGAGATGGTGAGAACAGGCTGGGTTTTGGATTTATTTTGAAGGTTAGAGCTGATAGGACTTGCTGATGGTTTAGACATATGATCTGAGGAGTAGAAAGTAATAAAAGATGACTTCTAGGTTTTTGGCCTGAGCAAGTGGATATCATTTCCCTTGAGGCTCCAATGGTCCAAGAAGTAACTGGTAGCGTGATGATTATTTGAGTGTGTACACTTTGTGATGCTTCATGGAGCTGCTCAGGCCATGCATTTAATTGCATTGCTTTCAGTGTGAATGTTAGTTATCATTTTAAAAACTAGGGGAAAATGGTAGAGATATGCTCGATAAACACTGGGAGCCAACCCCGCTATTTCCTCTGATTCATTCCCCTGCGTTCATAGATTCTTCACGTATCTGTTGAGTTTGTTCTTTCTCTCCATCTCCCTGGCTTGTGCTTTGTTCAGACCTTGTGCCTGGACAATGGCAACAGGACTGATTTATCCCATTGCCTCTGGGTCCCCTGTCCATCTTCACGCTGGCAGAAAAATCTCTATAAATTACAAATATGATCATGGCTCTTTCCTGCCCAAAATTACTTCCCCATAGAATGAAGGTCAGACTCTACTGTTCATGATGAAAAGCCCACTCAGGTCTGACTTTTCCTTGTCCAGGCCTAATCTTCCACTTGCTCTCTTCTCCCCATGCCACATCACAGCCCTCACAGCTGTCTGCAGTTCGCTCAGCATGCTGGGGCTGTGCACAGCCGTTCCTCTACCTGGACAGCCCTTCTTCCTCTGTGGGCCTGGGTAGGACCCCACTCAGCTACCGCCCCTCCGTGAGGCCTTCCCAGGGCTCCCAGGCAAAGCCTTGTCCCCTCCTTCATCCCAGCACTGGACCTTCCATTTCCTTTCATGTGTTATCACAAATAGCATTCTGTGTTGTGATTATTTTCAAGGCAATGTTTATTTTCTTTTTCCTATTAAAGAGAGCTGAATAAAGTGAGAGAAGTAGCCATTTGGATATGGCTTATACAAAATAGTAACAGAAAGAAGGAAAAAGTACCCCAAATCTTGCCATTTAAAAACCTTTCCTTTTAGCCTTTTCCCAATACTTATTTTAAAAATATAGTCGGGAACCTGCAGTATGATTTCTGTATCTTTTTCATGTACTCTACTATATTCATACTATACTATACCAAACTATATTCATACTATAATGAATTAGGCTCAAGTAGCAGAAAATCAGGTGTATTAGCCCCCTAGTTTTATTGAGGTATAATTAACCAACACAATTGTATATATTTAAAGTGTAGAAGGTGATGACTTTTTACATATATATATAAATTATTACCAAAGTTAAGTTAATTAACACATCTACACCTCACATAGTAGGTTACCTTTTTTCCTGATGAGAATGTTTCAAACCTACTGCCTTAGCAAACTTCCAGTAGACACACAATTACTTAACATATTACCATAAACTTGGTGGCTTAAACAACACAGATTTATTCTTTTACAGTTCTTTAGGTCTGAGGTCTCAAACGGGTCTCACCAGGCTAAAATCAGGGTGTTGGCAGGGCTGTGTTCCCTCCCGGAGGCAACAGAGAAGAGAATCTGTTTTCTTGCCTGTTCCTGTTTCTGGAGTTGGCCGGCATTCCTGGCTGATGACCCCTTCCTCTGTCTTCAAAGCCAGAGTGGGCAGGCTGAGTCCTTTTCACATCCCACCACTCTCACCTCTGCTTCCACCACCACATCTTCTCTGGCTCTGATCTCTCTTCTGCTTCCCTCTCCCACTTTTAAAGATTCCTGTGATTACACAGGGCCCACATGTAAAACTCTTCCTGTTCTTAATTCCATCTATGCCCGTAATTCCTCTTTGTCATGTAATTTATCATAACTACAGGTTCAAGTGATTAGGACGTGGACATCTTGGGGACATGCATTATTTTTTAAGTACTTTATTTATTTATTTTTAGACAGAGGGGAAGGGAGGGAGAGAGAAAGGGAGAGAAACATCACTGTGTGGTCACGTCTCATGCACCCCCTACTGGGGACCTGGCTCGCAAACCAGGCATGTGGCTTGACTGGGAATCGAACTGGAGACCCTTTGGTTCACAGGCCAGCACTCAGTCTGCTAAGCCACACCAGCCAGGGCAAGGGTATGCATTATTATATGCCATACCAGTCATGAAAACAAAGGTGTTTACTTGTCTTATGCAAAAATAAGTCCAGGGGTGTCAGTCCAGGAGTAGTATAACTTAATTAGGTCACTGGGTACTCCGGCTCTTTCCATTTTTCTTCTATACCATTCTTAGCGCATGGACCTCTGACTCTGCTTATTGCCTCATGGTGGCCAGATGGGGGCTGAACCTCTGGGCATTTCTTCCAGGCTCCAGGAAGGAAAAACGTGCCAGAATGAAGGGCAAAGGAGCAAAAGATAGAAGGGCATGCCAGCTGAGAATCCCACAGCTGTGAATGAACCAACATGTCAAAAGTGGTTTGTGAAGTTTCGTGCTGGAGATTTCTCACTGGATGATGTTGCACAGTTGGGTAGACCAGTTGAAATAGATAGTGATCAAATCAAGACATTGATTGAGAACAAACAATGTTATATCACACAGAAGATAGCTGCCATACTCAAAATATCCAAACCAATAAAGTTATTGGTGAAATGAAAAATGTATCTTTTATTTTATGGAAAAAACTAAATGGACTTTGTGGTCAACCAATATTTCATGCCACTGGTCTGTCTGTTTAATTCTTCTTCAGTGCCACATATTTTAAAATAATATGCTTTTATAACATATTTTTATTGTAATAAGGCAAGCATTCATCCTCATTTCTCTTCTTTTAAATTAATTGTGGGTTTCATCAAAATACTGTCAACCTCTATTGTTATGATTATATAATTTTTCTTGTTGTTTTTCTAAAGACTTATTTATTCATTTATTTTTAGCGAGAGGGGAAAGGAGGAAGAAAGAGAGGGAAAGAAACATTGATGTGCTGAGAGAAACATCAATTGGTTGCTTCTTGCACACCCCCAACTGAGGACTTGGCCTGAAAACCAGGCATGTGCCCCAACAGGAAATTGAACTGGTAAACTTTTGGTTTGCAGGGTGATGCCCAGACCACTGAGCCACATCAGTTAAGGAGATAATATAATTTTTCTAACTGATCAAGTCATACATATATAATTAATTAGCTCTGTCACTTAACATCTGTGAGCTTCATTTTTCTCTTCTGAAAAAGGAGGTGTTCAATTAGGTGATTGTTAGGCTCCCATCAAGGTCTAACATTTTATCACCCTAAAAATTATCTAGCTCTCTGAAAAAGATGCCATTTGGTTAGTTCATTGAAATGACTGTAGTTTGCTGTGTATAATGTACACCCACATTTTTGTGCACATTATACATGGGATTATTATACACATTATCATATCCATGGAATGTAATAATTATATCCATGTACAATGTGCATCCTTATTTTTCCCTAAAAAATATGGGCAAAAAAGTGCACATTATACATGGCAAAATACGGTAGCTGTGGCTGTTTTCTGCATGAATCAATAGATGCTCTTACGTCAGGGTTGTGGGGGTGAAAACACGTATAGAAAACCATGGCTTCTGGTCTTCCTACCAGTATGCCTTACTGCTTTCAATCACCAGGGGCTTCCTTCGCGGGGCATCCAAACCAACTTTTCTCAGGAAAAAAGAGGAAGACAACAATGCTTAAATAATAATAATAAATGTGTTTATAAATTACTTCATTAATATATATTTAACTGATAAGTTAAACTTAGACCCATGCCTAGTACCAAATAAACACTACATAATTATAAGCTATTACTTTTTGTTGTTATTCTTTTATTTACTATTCCATAACAAATGGATTATGGGAGGCCTGAATTTACTGACCTTTTAATTGGCCTCAGTTCACTCTTGCCTCTCATAGTTAAGATCTCCTCCCTCAAAGACTCTCTAGAGTTTTGTTATAATGTTTAAAATGTTGTTCTAGACATTTGGTCAAGATAGCAGCATAGTAAACATGTTTTGCCTCCTTGCACAATGACTTCAAAATTACAACTAAAATAAGAACAACCATCACTCAGAACTGTCAGAAGTCGAGTTGAATGGAAGTCCAACAACTACAGAATTAAAGAAACCACATCCATCCAGACTAGTAGAAGGGGCAGAGATGCAGAGACAGGCTGGTCCCATACTCATGTGTAGTGGATAAAAATTTGGGAGGGATATCTTGGGAGTGAGGAGTCCCAGCCCCACACCAGGCTCCTCAGTCCAGCATTCCAGTACCAGGAAGGTAAGGCCCCATAACTTCTGACTGCAAAAACCAGTAGGGATTGAGTCAGTGGAAGAAACTTCTAGAGTCCCAAGCAGTTCCCCTTAAAGAACCCACATACAGACTTATTCAGATGTACTCTTTCCAAGATCCAGTACCAGGGTTGCAGCTTGAAAGGCACCAGTGGCATATGGGGAGGAAATGAAGTGTTTAGCATCAAGGTGAGGGACAGTTTTCCCTCAGATAGAAAGGTGGGCAGAGTCCACTGTCTCTGTGAGCCTTCCCCTAACAGAGATACAGAGCTGGCAGGCCAGTGCCACATCTGAGGCTCCATTAACCTGGCTAACATTGTTTGCCCCACCCTAGAGATTGCCTGAGACTCTGTGCCCACTCCCACCCAATTTATGGGCCCACCCACACTATGTTAATTGTGACTTTTCCATATGAATGGCTGGTCTTGGCTCATACTTCACAACTACCTAAATCTTATCAAACAAGCAACAGATGGCCTCAGTGAGCTCCCATCTCCCATATTACTTGCTAAGTGGTCACAGGCCTGACACTAGTAGTAGCCAGCCTAGATTCACAGTATGGCTTCGAGTGGGAATTTCCAAGCCCAGCACAATTAGTAGCTATCTCAGATTGCTTTATAGCTTATGCAGGGTGGTCCCAGGCAGAACACAGGTGGGAGCTGACCTTGGCCTGCACCACCCAGGAAATCCCAGGGCCTGCACACACAGTGGACAACTGCAGACCACATTGGAGCACTACCACCCTGCCCCAGCACAGCTGATCCTCCATGGAGGACAGAGATTTGTGGTCAGAGGTCATAGTCAGTCCTTGAAGCTGACTGGCCTGGGTAAATATCTCCCATTGACCTGCCAACAGAAATCAAGGGTCAACTACAAGAGCAGGGTGTACTCAGCTCACACAAAGGACTCACCTTGAATACTCAACTTGGGTGATGGGGGAGGCTGTGCCACTGGACCCTATAGGACATCTACTACATTAGGCCATACTACCAACAAGGGAGTCATAGAAGCTCTGCCTAATACATAGAAAGAAACAGAGGGAGGCTTCCAAAATGAGGAGACAAGGGAACATAACCCAAATGAAAGAATAGTCAAAACTCCAGATATAGACCTAAACAAAATGGAGATGAGAAATCTATCAGATATAGAGTTCAAAACACTGGTTATAAGGATGTTCAAAGAACTT
>VMDR010004590.1:26038-58743 GCA_007922815.1 Macrotus californicus
GATGAAGCTGAGAATCAAATCAATGATTTGGAACATAAAGGACCAAAAAACAAGCAATTAGAACAACAAGAAGAAAAAAGAATTAAAAAAAAAAAAAAAAGAGGACACTGTAAGCAGCCTCTGGAATAACTTCAAGTGTTCCAACATTCACATCACAGGGGTGCTAGAAGGAGAAGAGAAGGAGCAAGAAATTGGAAATCTATTTGAAAAAAGAATGAAAGAAAACTTCCCTAATTTGGTGAAGGAGATAGACATGCAAGTCCAGGAAGCACAGAGCATCCCAAACAAGATGGATTCAAAGAGGCCCACTCCAAGACACATCATAATTAAAATGCCAAAGGTTAAAGACAAAGAGAGTTTTAAAAGCAGCAAGAAAAAAGCAGATTGTTACCTACAGGGGAGTTGCCATAAGACTGTCAGCTGATTTCTCAAAAGAGACTTTTCAGGCAAGAAGGGATTGTCAAGAAATATTCAAAGTCATAAGAAGCAGGGACCTACAGCCAAGATTGCTCTAGCCAGCAAAGCTATCATTTAGAATCGAAGGGTAAATAAAGAGCTTCCCAGGCAAGAAAAAACTCAAGGAGTTCACCATCACCAAACCATTATTATATGAAATGTTAAAAGGACTTATTTAAGAAAAAGAAGAAGATCAAAACTATGAACAATAAAATGACGAAAATACATATCTATCAACAATTGAATCCAAAAAACAAACTAAACAAACAAGAACAGAGATAGAACCATGGATACAGAGTGCATTTTGATGGTTGCCAGATGGGAGGGTGCATTGGTAAATGGGTGAAGAGATGAGGGAAATAAGAAGTACAAACTGGTAGTTCCAGAATAGCAATGGGGAAGTGAAGTACAGTACAGGAAATAGAGTAGCCAAAGAATTTATATGCATGACTCATGGACAAGAACAATGGTGTGGGGATTGCCTGAGGGAAACTGGGGTACTGGTTAGAGGGGCACAAAGGGGGAAAATTGGGAGAACCATAACAGCATAATCAATAAAAATAATGAACATAATAAAAAAATATTGTTCTAGTGCTTTTCATGCACTGTGGTTGCTAATTTCAAGTCAACAGCTTCATCTGGTGTCTACCCAAAGAAAGAACTTCCCTTCAAACTTTGAAGAAAAGACTTGCTATGTTGGACATACTGAGAGGTGATATGTCAATTTTTAAGTTCATATACATGATCCTCATTATTCATGGGTTTTGCATCTACGAATTCACCTACTTGTTCACATTTGTTTGTACTCCCAAAATTAATATTGGTGCTTTCACACTCATTCACAGACTTGCACAGAATGATGAAAACTTTGAGTTGCCTAATGCATAGGTTTCCCAGCAGATGTCAAACTATACAGCCTTCTGTGTGTTCTCATATTGTAAACAAGTGTCCTATTTGTAGTAATTAGGTGCCATATTTTTTGTATTATTTTGCTTTTTGTTGGTGATTTTGCTGTTTAAAATTGCCCCTGCCCAGTGCAGTCTGGTGTTCCTGTGCAGGAGGGCTGTGATATGCCTTCTGGAGAAAACATGTGTTAGATAAGCTTCATTCAGTCATGAGTTGAAAGGCTGTTGTCCATGAGTTCAGTGTTAATGAATCAACAATGTACATTAAATGCAGTGTTTTAAAACAGAAACACATAGAAAACAAGGTTATGTGTCAATCAGTTGGCAAAAATGTGAACAGAGCCTCACAGGAACCTAATCCTCTATTTCCTCTAGGAACAATGGTTCAGTATTTACAGTGACATTATAGTTAACTACCAAGGATAATGAGAACCAAGTGAAGTGTTCTTTCCTAAGGGATATTCCAGGGTTACTGGGGCTACCTGAGTATCCCCATGTTATCTCATGCTCCCCAAAGATGAGACTCCCTATATCTTATTTGAGTATGATATAGGAAGCTTTTGGATGCCTATGACACCTACTCACAGTGCCTTCCTTTTGAGGCCACATAGCCCTGTTTTTTAAAAGTCTAATGAGTGATTTCCATTATTTAATTTGGCATTATATTGTATGCTCAATTTCATCATTAAAAAACTCAGTGGTTTTTATTAAGAAGCACTGAATACTGTCTTTAAGGGAGGGAACGAAAACTGCACCCTGATTAATGATGTTATAGATTCTTCAGTGACTTAGGAAAGCATTTCCTTAATGACAACGACAGTCACCATTAAGTTCTGTCATGTGCCAAGCACTGCACCGAGCACTTTATATTCATTATTTTATTGCATCCTCACAGCAGTGCTGCACAGTAGGTTATGATCTTCAATTCTCAAATGAGCATCTGCAGATCAGGGAGCTGGATTCAAATCCAAGCCTATTTGTCCTAAAGTCCAGATCTTTCTACTAAAGCACTCATGATAGGCACTACTTGCCTGTATTAACTGTTCTTCCTTGTAGGTACTGGGTAAAGCACATTATGAGAATTCAAACCAAGTTTACTGATCTGAACTGCATGTATCACATTAGCACCTTCTTGACTCAAGGGAAGACAAACAAATGCAAAGAACATGAGGAAGATGCCGCAAACACAACCTATGGTTTGTTACTTTAACCAGGAAAGAGAACTATTTAGGGAAAAAGAGAAGGGCACACACCAGACCATCTATTTTTGTATCATATTAATTAATAACAAATACAAACGAATATTTGTATAATATCTACGTTTTATAAGCTGGGGGAAAAGGACGCAATTCCTGAAAGGATGCCTTTAGCTCCATTATGTGCTGACAATGAAGCAGCGCTATGTCAAACAAATAAAACAGATCTTTCTGCCGATGCTTTCAGAGTAATGATAATTAGATTTGGGGTTACTCCTGTCCTATATCCTGCGCTAAGTTGATTAACCTGTTTAATGAGTCTGTGAGAATGACCAAAGCTGACCTCACATCAAAGAGCTCCATTGTTGCTGTGTGCTGACCTGAATTTTAATTGTGCACCAGGTTCTTTAATTGCATCACAGATGTGCTAGAGAATAGAGTGGGTATTTTAAGCGGCAGTGGGTTTCTTTTCCCAGATGTGTTCAGTTACACGCAGTGTTTCATGCTGGTTTGCATATCCAGGCTCTGAACACTGCCCCTCTTTGCAGATCTACAGTTTAGCAGCTATCTGCTACAATTGGAAGTGGTGATCACATTTTATTTACATGATAAAACTTAGTTTTATGTATTATTAAACATCATAAAAGAGTTTAGAAAACAAGTGTGTAAATAGGTCAACAGTGAATATGTTAGAATCCAGGTTTAGGAGTCCCCTGAGGCCTCCAGCCTCTGTCTTGAGCCTCCAAGAGGATGGTTAGGAGCAGATGTAGCGTCCTAGGAGGACTGTCACCAAGAGCCAAATGTGACTTCAAGCTACAGTGCCAGACTATAGAAAAAAGGAAGGTAGTTGTTCAGTGATAATATTGATTTTTTAAAACCAGAACTCAGTAAACACTTTCTGTAGTCTTTCCAATTCCTCTCTAACTTCTGTTTGTAAGCAAGTTGAAGAGGGTATTTCAGCTATCCACTTCAATAGGACGATGGTGCTCTGAATTCATTTTTCATTGTGGCATTTTTTAAAATGCTAACGGTCCTAGACTTCTGATGCTTAGGCCTTAAAAAAAACAAGTCATCTTAAAATCTTTTTGCCACAGGTTGTTTTTCGGGGGGGAGGGGACACATTTATTTATCTGAATAGGGATAAATAAAGCACTGCCGCTGCTCCTCGTGCTGTTCTCCCTCACCCATTCCTGGGGTGGGATGTGGACCCACTGAGTGCAGGTAGAGACTCAGTTGACTTCTGTCCTCTGGTCTGCATCTTACCATCTGTGACAATGTGCCCAGATGGAAATGTGAAATGACACCTGCTCCAGGTGGGGTGGAGGGCTGTGAGCAGTGGGTATAGCAATGGGGAGGGAGTGTTGATCCCCACTGAGATCCGTGGAGACCCAGGATGTGTGTGTCTCTAACTTACGGAGGGGACTGCATCATCCCAGCAGTCTTGGATTCTCAAAGCTGCTTTCTTTTTACTGCTTCACTTCTCCTGCTGCCTGTCTTGTTCTTGGTTTCTTGTCCCACCACTAACTTGCACTATGGAACACTCATTTACCTTCTTTGGGCCTCAATTTCTTCATCTGTCAAATGAAGGTACACTACATTATCTTCGAAGTTTGTTCCAGTAAATGAGTCATCTGTATTTTGTGTTTGTCTTATTTGACTAAAAAGATGATTAAACTATTTCCTAAAATCCCTTTCCTTTTTCTTTTTTGAGGTATCTTTGGATTTTATTTCATGTTCCTTCGCAAGCGTTTATTAAAAATCCAGCCTGTTGTTGAGAGATGGTTTTATAGCTGGGCAAAATCACTGGACTCCGGTACTTCACGCTACCCTGAGCTGCGATTAGTTTTCTGAAGAGAAGAACCTACATCTCTGCATGCTGGTACATCATCACAGCCAGAATGGGGCCACGGTCGGAGAGTCAGCAAAGGTGGGAGCAGCAGGGTGTTTGTGTCATTGGTAAGATCCCTTTAGTGGTGATTGGATCTCTGAGCAGAGAATGTGGAATTGTTTCATTGTTTGGGGAAGATTGCTAGCATATCAGCTGGACCTCTCCTTCACAGGTCAAGTCAGCTGGAGGCGAAGGAAGTTTTGTTCCATGTGCCTGGCTGCCACTAATCCCACGTCTAAGTGTGCAGAATTAGGCTCACTGTGCCGGCTGCTGCACCCTGCAGTGGGGCCTTCTGTAAATGGCAGCTGCAGAGGCTCAGAAACACATTTCTGGACAGGCAGTGTCTGAAGCACTTTCCTTAGGTTTGCTCAGGTGGGGAACTGTCCTGAGGCAGGCAGGTGATGTGAGAGACCTCAAGTGGAAATGATGGAGGAAGAGGTCAAGCTGGAGGGGCAGAGAGGGAGGAGGAGGGAGAGACCTCCAAGGCTGGTAAGACATGGGTCCTTCCTTGGAAATAACTCTTCTAGAACAATGTGTGCGATAGGGACACCTACCCCCTGCACAGTCTAAAATCCGAATATAACTTTTGACTCCCCAAAAACTTAACTATGAATACTCTACTGTTGGCCAGAAGCCTTACCGAGAACATAGACAGTTGATTAACACATGTTTTGCATGTTATATGTATTATATGCTGTATTCTTACAATAAAGTAAGCTAGAGAGAAGAAAACGTTATTAAGAAAATCATAAGGAAGAGAAAATACGTTTACATTATTTACTGAAAAACAATCGGTATGTAAGTAGACCCACACAGTTCAAATCTGTGTTGCTTAAGTGTCAACTACAGTTCCTTACCCCAAAGAGTTTGTGTCGGCCTTGGTTACCATCACACTTACTCTCTCTGTGAACTTGTTCAAGTTCCATGATTTCTTTGAGCCTCAGGTTCCTCACCCGTAACCTAAACTTGATAATGTTAGCTATAGGGGATGGTCACATTGAAGATCCAATCGGCAAATCTTTGTGAATGTACAGTATAAAATACTTGTATGCATTTCAATCTTTTGCCCAACCATAGCAAATATTTAACAACTCTATTATACATATTTTTTGTATTAGCCTCCTCATTCCGTTTATGGTCCCTATTTAAGTTCCATTCATTGTCCCTATTTTTGTTTGATTTCTTTCCACTTCCAGTTTATAAATCTGCTGAATACATATACCATTTGGGGGGAAAGATAGGGTATGCATAAATAATTGAATACATTTACATTATCATTTTGCTCGTGGAGCGCTAATGGAATCAGAAAAATAGGCTAACGGCAACTTTCCCCTCTTTACCACCAACACAGGATGAGCCTGCAGCTCATACCAGCTTCAATCATTGACTTGCAGCAGGTCAAGTGCCACCTGGGGCCCCTTCCTTTCTAGGGAAGGTGATAATTGTTTAGTGTTTACCTGATTGGCAAAGTCAGTTTTGTTGCTTACCTCATATGGCCCAGGAGTGGGCAGATCTTGGCTTTAGGCCACGTAAGCCCAGAGCCACACCTTGGTGACCCCTTTCCCCGATGCTCTTTTATAGGCCAGCTTCTTGTGGAGATATCTCTCAATTCACGTACCTGGAAATGGTAGGAAAACTCCGTTCATTCATTCCATTAACAGTTAAGGAGCCCCTGCCATCCACCAAACATCACAGCAGGTGCTCTGGGTGTTGTAGGAATGGTTAAGAGATGGTCCCTGCCCCCTGAGAGAGTGTGGGCCAGTGGAGAAACAACTAGGTAGCAAAGGAGCTCAATGCAGAAAGGTGGTATGGTACAGCCCTTGACTGCACAGTCCCTGGAGCTGTCCTGCTCTGTCATCTACCAGCTGGGTGACTTCAGGCACCAACCTCTCAGGGCCTCAGCGTCCTTATGTATAAAGCGGGAATAATAATGGCACTTACAACAGGGTACTGATGAGGATTACTTCCGTTAACATGTGTAAAACACGTAGAACAGCGCTTGGCATCACAGAAAGCCCTTGTCGGGGGATGAGGATGCTGATGATGGGGGCTGGGGTGGGGTGGTGATAGCTGCTCCCGGGTTGGAGCAGGAGAAAGGGCCGCAGAGCAGAGGGAGCTCCCCACAGGTGGAAGGTTCAGCACTGTGAGTACAGTTAGGGTGGAGAGAAGGGTGATCTGAGAACTTCTGAGTCAGGCAGCCAGGGCTCTCTGCTCCTGAAATCTGATCTTGGTGTCCAAGTGGGAACAACCCTGGCATGCTTCCATCCCAAGGACGTTTTGTTTGTACTTGGAGAGAAAACTGGCCAGGCTGGAAAAGTATGGCTTGTGAACAAATGCTTTTCTCGAGTAGGCACAATCAGTGTCTACAGTGACAGGGAGGTTGATAATAAGAAGTACTTAGCTGGTTAATTCCAGGTTGTGGAAAAACTTGTTAAGAAAATGAAGGGTTTAAACAAATCCGAATGAATTATACAGGTTAATAGTGTGGTCTGAATTTAGCAAATTATTTTTTGGCTTTTCAGTTTTCTTCAAACAAACAAACAAACAAACAAACAAACAAATGTTGCAGTCACGCTCACAACCCACCATCACATGACGTCAATGGCAAAATCCCTGACTTCTTTTTATCCTTCTCATTCCCAGAACGCTGTTCTTTTAAGAAATGAAGGGCATGAATTGTGTCTCCAAATTGGCAGAAGTTACTAAAAATAACACCAACGAGGGGCAGAGAAAAAGACCCACTTGATAAGCTTGTTCATAAATAAATTCATTTATTATAATTTAGTGTAGAATTTCTAAACAGAATAATCAGTTTAAAATTAATGTGGTTTATTAACAATTAAAAGTGATAACACAGACTGAAAAAGGTTGGGGGTGAAATGTTGAGTTTCCTTTGATAGGGAGAGTAATTACAAAGTGTGCTTTTGAAGTTCAAGAAGACAGCCTTAGGACACACCATTTTTAAAGTAAAAATTGGCTTGCACTCTGTTCAAGTGATTTATTTTGCACTAAGAAATGGGTGTGAGACATGATGTGATTTAAAATTTCATCCCTTGATGGAACTGCTTGAGGGTGACATGATTTTTTTTTTCTTTTTTCTTTTCTCGGCCTGCTCAGCCTATGAAGTTTCCTATCTGAAAGTTAATCTTCTGAAATTCCTTTGGAATTCAAGGAAACCTAATCTTTTGGTGTGTAAACAAAAGGGACTTTAGTACATTGCTTTCCCTCTGACACTCAACAGCCCAGGAGAGTGGAGCGGCAGCTAACAAGGTCTAGTGCTTACCAGGCAAAGCAAAGCCAGCCATTCTTGTTTGGCTGCCTATTAAGTAATTACCTTTGAAAAAGTTCACCTTTACCCTTAAAAACTCTGCTTCTCTCTTTCTGAGGGCTTGAAATGGGTGGGCGTGAATTGAGGTGGGAGGCAGTTAAACTTGAAGAGGAAAGTTAAAAGGAACTGGGATTTAGTTAAAATAAAAGGCTAGATTATCAAGGGAGCAGTTTATCGAGGGAGAAAAGAATAATAGTTTAAAAAAACAGTCTGATGGCAAAGATGTTTTACATGTTTCAGTCAGTGTTTCTCCTCTATTTCCACCAAGGAAAAGAGATGCATTTAACAGACTTTTAAAAGTTTCAACCCTCCTCGTTTCTTTACATAAAGAGAAAAATACTTGAAAAAAAAGTCTATTATGGTATGTTAGTAAGTGCTTACATATTGGTCTCTGGAGGAAGGAGAGGGAGGGGAGGCTTGATTCGTAGTGTTTGTCCATTTCCTCGGTGTAAATACTCTCCCTGGGGCAGATTCTACCAATGCAACATCCCTGGGCTTGACGTGGGGAAGAGATGCGCAGTGAGACACCATTGTGTTTCCACCACAGAGATAACAGCAAATGTAAATAACCCCAAAATGTAGAGGACAGTGAACTGTGGGAAAAAGAGAGGGAGTGGTGAGTTTTGAGTACTTAACAACTTTTAATGACTGTTTAACAAGCAGCTCACAACTTCCCTGAAAAGTTTTGTTGGCTTTCAGGAACCAGAATGAACTGTATCTAGCACACTAGTAAATACATCTGGGACATTCTGCAAAGGGGTTTGGAAGGTCACACCCCACATTACTGACTATAGTAATCACCTCCTGGTGGGGAGTTGTCATGTGTGGAGGAGGGGAAACTTCATGATTGACTCTATGTACTTCTCTTTTGCATATATTGCTAATGTAATGAGTGAATAGAAAATGGGTTTCGTAACATATCTAATGTTTTCACACCAATATTTCCTTCCCTCATCTCACCTGAGTCCAAGCCCCATGCAGCACGCTGAACAGGAGAGCATTGGACTAGGCACTAAGAACTTGGGTTTCACATCTAGTTCGGCCTCTGGCATCCAGGTAACAGTGCAAGTTATTTCAACTCTCTGAGCTGTGGGATCTTTGTCAAATGAAGATATTTGGATTATATCTCGAAGGGTCCATCCAGGGCTAAACTGTACATTTCAGATTCCTTTTCATGTCACTCAACAGGCAGGCAGTCTGCAGGAGATGCAGCGCACACCCACAGAGTTCTGTGAGTCCAACTCATCACTTGTGTTGCTTCTTTTTTTTTCCCTGACTTTTCTGAAGATTGTGGACTTGAAACTCATGGTCACTGTTGGCAACCAAAACACTTGGCTGGGCGGAGAAAACTGAGGTTTGGAAACTGGCTAAAGGAAGGTCCAGGAAGTGCTCCCTGATGAGCTCTCTGTTCCTAACAGAGAATTCATTGGCTCACTGGCTCATGCGCAGTGTGTGTGACTAGGGAGCCTGGAGCGTGGGTCCTGTAGGAGCCCTCCCATGCTGCCTGGTCTGTGTTCTTCTGGAACATACTGGCTTGCGTGGCTACTCTGAACATCAGTCTGCATCCAGCTGGCTCCCAGTAAAAATAAAAACATGATTTTTTTTTGTTTTTATTTTTAAAATATAAATGATCAACATTAGACATTTATTGTGGAAAATTTAGTGTATAGAGATGAGCAATAAAAAAGGAAGCTCACTGATTTTAAAGTGTACCACTTTCCACCTTTGCTGTTACTATGTTTTGTACATACACATATGAACATACGGCTGTTTGAAATGACATCCTCTTTCCCAGAGCCAGGCACAGCACAGACACAGCGTGTCACGCTCAGGCTGGCATCCTGGATCCGTCCGTGAGCTGTGTGACCTCGTGCAGTTTACCCTGTCACTCACTCTGTGCCTTAGTTTGCTCGTCTGTAAAAGAAGATGAGAGAACCTGCCTTGCAGATTTGTTGTGCAGACTGAGTTAATGCATATGAAATCCTTGTAGAGTAGTGCTTGGCACATTACTAAATAAATTGTAGCTGTTTTTATTTTATTCTATTGTATATTGATATGTCATAGCCTGCTAACCCCTTCTGCTCAATATTTAAGTGGCTTCTAATCGTTTACGATTAACATGAAATCCTTTATAAGTTATAACTTTGCACGTATCCTCAGGGTACATCTTAGACCTGGAATTGCTGAGTATGCACAGCAATATTAATGTTTTCAGCATAAATTATGAAAATTAAAGTCCTCCTTACACACCGTGAGGAGAACGTCCATGTACTTGCACACACGTGTCCCATCTCTCCCTCATGTCAATGCTGGTGAATGGACCGGATTTCACATTCCTCACCCAAGTGAGAACTGCAGTCTGTTTCTGTAATATATACAAATCTATGCTCTTCATCTTAAATCAAAACAAATGCCCCAAGATACTGCTAAACTGTGAAAAATTCGTTCAATTGAAGGCAGGCCTTCTTTTGCACAAATTAATGCACCTGGTGGTGCCTAGACAGGGAAACACAAAGATGCTGAGCAATTCCTCCTGCCCCGCTGCTGGGCAGCAACGCGGACGAGACACAGACTGATCAGGGAGTGCACACTCCCCTGGGGTAGAGGGCAAAGGGCTTTTTTTTGCCTCTCCTTTCCAGCCTTCTTGTCACTGCAGATTCTAATATTCCCCATGGCTTTGAGGCAGACCCTTCATGCAGCCTGAGGGGAAGACGCTGTGTTCATCCTTCCTTACTCTGCTTGAAAAGTGTGTTAGCACTAATCAGGGCTCCACCTGAGAACCAGAACCAGCAGGACACTGGATACGCACAGGTGAGATTTCTTCATCCTCAGGAAAAACCCTAGTTTTTCTTTTTAAGAAGTCTCAGCTGATTGGAAGAGGCCCAGACTGATTATTGAGGATAATCTCCTTTACTTAAAGTCAACCAATTGTAGATGTTAGCCACATCTACAAAATACCTTTACAACAACACTGAGATTAGTGTTTAATCTTATAACCAGGTACATTAGCCTCGCCAGGTTGACCCATCACAGGCAGTCACAAGAAGCCAGTATTTGTGACCAGTGGTCCAACTTCTGCTCCCACCAGGTGTCTGAGCCACCCTAAGCTCCAGGCCAGGCAATGCACAAGATTTCTGATACAGAGCTGCCCTTAGCAAAATACTCAGAGAGTGTTAACCTCTCTTCATAGGGAGCAAGATGGGAGCTTTTATTCCTATTTTCATGTAGGATGACTTGGAAATTACAGTTCCTCAGTCTCACCTAATAAATGGCTTCAGAGGAAAGTCTAGAATATTCATTTGAAGGACGGTTGGGAGTAATAGAGGGCTAAGCATGATATAACTCAGTGTTTCTGAATATACTTACCAGGTGAGTTCCAAGGGGCACTAGTTCCATGGGATAGTAACTAATGCATGCAAGGTGAAGATTCCATAGTGAAAAAAAACATTAAGAAATTCTGGGTTAAAATTAAACATGTTTCTTTACAGAAAAACTGAAAGTTCTCTTTAATAGAATAACATGAATTGGGACCCCAAGTGACTTACTTGATCACTAAATCAATTTTTTGCTGAGCATCATTTGAGATAGGGTCTCAAAAATTACATGGGAAAAGACATTATAATCTGTAGTGTTAGCCACTCAGAATACAGATGGGATAAAATTTGTTCCAGGTTACCCCATGTACTGCCATTTAGCACCACTAGATTCTGTGCAAGAGGAAGCTTACTCAGAAATTCCCATAGAAGATGTTATTGAACGCTCACCACCTTTACTGACTGCTCACTGTGTCCCAAGCTTTATGATCAGTGCTGGGGACACAGGCAGTACAAGACGGGCACAGATCCTCATCTCATGGAGCTTATGTCTTTTCCTAGACATGTGTCCCATGAGGACATGACCCCCTGACTCCTTCTCTGTTCTGGATGGGGCTCCAACAGACCCACTGCCCACCCTGGGGCACACCTCACCTGTAGGTTAAAGGATTATAGAAACAGGGCCAGGTGTCCAAACAGTCTGTGCCTTGGCCAGAGGATGGAAGTGCTAAGAAAAACCACATTCGTCTTGCCAGAAAATTAGATCAAAAGGAGAATAAAGAGAATCCTTTCACATGGGGTGGGAAGTTTGGCCGAAAGCAACGCTTCTCAGGTTGACAGAAAAAAAGGTAGCTAATCTCCCCTTACAGCTCTCAATCTCTCCCCCTGGTAGCCAGAGACATCCTTGACTGAAAACCTTGAATATGAGAAGATGCAAGTAAAAAAACCCAGGTCTTTCACAGCCATATAAAGTTAAAAAGCCAACCAGGAAAGCTTATACCTAAGGCTCTGATCTCTAGGTTCTTAGTCAGTCCTACCTCACTGAGGAGGAATTTTAGTTAGTTTGAGACAGTCTTTTGTGGGTATTTTATTTTATTATTATTTTTTAAAAATTATTTTATTGTTATTCAATTACAGTTGTCTGCATTTTCCCCCCACCACTCCCGCCTTACCCCAGCCAATCCCACCCCCCTACCCCGCTCCCACTCTCCCTCTTGGTTATGTCCATGTGTCCTTTATAGTGTTTCCTGGAAACCCTTCCCCGCACTGTTCCCTCCCCCTTCCCCTCTGGCCATTGTTAGATTGTTCTTAATTTCAATGTCTCTGGTTGTATTTTGTTTGCTGATTTCTTTTGTTGATTATGTTCCAGTTAGTGGTGAGATCATGTGGTATTTCTCTCTCACCACCTGGCTTATTTCACTTAGCATAATGCTCTCTAGTTCCATCCATGCTGTTGCAAAGGGTAGGATCTCCTTCTTTCTCTCTGCTGCGTAGTATTCCATTGTGTAAATGAACCATAGTTTTTTGATCCACTCATTGACTGATGGGCACATAGGTTGCTTCCAGCACTTGGCTATTGTAAATTGTGCTGCTATGAACACTGGGGTGCATAGGTTCTTTTGGATTGGTGTTTCAGGGCTCTTAGGGTATAATTCCAGCAGTGGAATTGCTGGATCAAAAGGCAATTCCATGTTTAGTTTTCTGAGGAAATTCCATACTGTTTTCCACAGTGGTTGCACCAGTCTACAATCCCACCAACAGTGCACTAGGGTTCCCTTTTCTCCACATCCTCTCCAACACTTGTCTGTTGATTTGTTTATGATGGCCATTCTGACTAGTGTCAGGTGGTATCTCATGGTGGTTTTAATTTGCATCTCTCTGAGGGCTAGTGATGCTGAGCATCTTTTCATATGTCTCTGGGCCCTCTGTATGTCCTCCTTGGAGAAGCATATGTTCAAGTCTTTTGCCCATTTTTTAATTGGGTTTTTGTCTTCCTGGAGTGGAATCATGTGAGTTCTTTATATATTTTGGAGATCAAACCCTTGTCCGAGGCATCATTGGCAACTATGTTTTTCCATATAGTTGGTTCTCTGTTCATTTTAATGCTGTTTTCTTTAGCCATGCAGAAGCTTTTTAATTTGATGAGATCGCAATTGTTTATTCTTTCCTTTATGTCCCTTGCTTTAGGGGACATATCAGTGAAGATGTTACTATGTGGAATATCTGAGATTTTCCTGCCAATGTTTTCCTCTAGGACTTTTATGGTGTCACGACTTACATTTAAGGCTTTTATCCACACTGAATTTTGTGGGTATTTAAACAAGCCCCATTGGCTGTCTTAGGCAGGACTGTTGATTCCTTAGTTTACCACACCCTGTATCTTACAGGTGAAGCTCATCTAGGCCACCTGGGACTTATCTAGCCAGCTCCTGGCTGTGGTGCAGCTGCAGGCTTTCAAGAGTAGGTGTCCTATCGGGGGAGGTGCTCACTGGCAAAAGAAAGTCACTGGGAGACGGGAGAACATGAAGGGAACATCCTTCCTTCTATCTCATACTAGACATCAATCAACAAACTTGCAATGAACCCTCCTTTTACTCAGTGCACATAACAAAGGGACGTTAAGGTAGGTCAAATATCTTAGACAGTAGAAATTTAATTCAGACTGGGAAATTACTAGTACATGTTTTCCCAAGTTGGAATTGGACATGGATCTGAAAGTTTTTCCTTTTATGTTTATTCTGGTTTCCAGCCTCTGCCTTCTCAGCCCTGTGTCTTCCATTTGGCTCAGCCACACCGCATTCTTTTTTTAAAATTGCAGTTGGCATTCAATATTATTTTATATCAGTTTCAGGCATACAGCAAGTGGTTAGACATTTATATAATTTACTGAGTGATCTCCTCGATAAATCTAGTATCCACCTGGCACCATTCAGAGTTATTACAATATTATTGACAGCATTGCCTATGCTGCACTTTACATCCCCATGACTATTTTGTAACTACCAATTTGTATTCTTATTTCCTTCACTTTTTCCACCCTGCCCCCAACCATCTGGTAACCATCAATCTGATCTCTTTATCTATGAGTCTGTTTCTGTTTTGTTTGTTCATTTATTTTATTCTTCAGATTCCATATGTAAGTAAAATTATATGGTATTTGTCTCTGTCTTATTTCACTTAGCATAATGCCTTCTAGGTCCATCCATGTTGTCATAGATGGTAAAGATTTCATTCTTTTTTATGGCTAAGTAATATTTCATTGTATATATGTACCACATCTTCTTCATCCAATGGTCTATTAATGGACACTTAAGTTGCTTCCATATCTTGGCTACTGTAAAAAATGCTGCAATGAACATAAAGATGCACTCTTCAAATTAGTGTTTTGGATTTCTCCAGATAAATTGTACCCAATTTTTAAATCACTTCTGATCAGGTCAGTGAACACGTTCAGTACCTTACCGGTAAGTAAGGCACAACCAAATCTTGTTGCCACAGACTGTGTTTTGTGGACAAATACTAACCTGCTCATTCAGTTGTGGCTTTCCCTTACTGTAGTCCTACCGCTGATTTCCACCCCATCCCATTTTGGTGTTTAAATTTCTTTGACATTCTTTCTTCTAAATCCCTTTTGAGTCTGCAAAGGATATTGCTTAACTTTGTAGGAGTTAGTCCTATAGCAAGTCAGTTCTCTCAATCAGACTCCCACTCAGCCCTAGCAACATTGATCCAAGTGATAAAAATATTTTCTTTAAAGGTCAGATGTGATCACACAAAACCCTATAAATCACAGTGGTTAGTTATGCATGTTCAGAAGTCAGTTTATATGGTTCAAATCCTGAATCTGCCATTTACTAGCTGTAGAATCTTCAGCAAATCCCTTAATGTCACCAGGCCTTAGATTTCTCATCTAACAGAAAAGGTATATAAACTTATGGAGTTGTTGTGAGGATTAAATGAAAGGTAAAGCCCTTAGACTATATTTATCAAATAGCAAATGATCAATAAAGTTAGTTATTGTTGTTACTGTTATTATTTTCCTGGTTGATCCTAGGGGACTCTCAGTTCGACGGGGACAAACTCATCCATTTGAGTTCTGCTGTAAGGGAATGGTAGAGGTG
The DNA here is from genome assembly GCA_007922815.1 of Macrotus californicus. Lineage (NCBI taxonomy): Eukaryota > Metazoa > Chordata > Mammalia > Chiroptera > Phyllostomidae > Macrotus > Macrotus californicus. Next base: position 41,247 of record VMDR010004590.1, read on the forward strand.
TGGGAAGTACCTGTCTGGACTGCCAAACTCACATGGCTTTTTCATACCCGCAGACAGTTCAGATGTGATCCTGGAAATGTTCGCCGCTCTGCCCCCGCCAAATCTGCTGTAACAACCTTGAAGTTAGAAGTTAAAGTGTGGTTCACTATAATTTTGAGTGCAGAGTAAAGATCATCACCACTATACCTCAAACCCTACCACTGGTCCACAAAGCAAGGGTTAGCCAAGGGAAACAGGCAATCTCTCACATCCTTTACCACCAGGCCACTGCTCTGAGTACCTTCCCCCTCTGAACACCAAGCTTTGAATTGTTGCCCAAGATTAACACCTTTTCTTTAAGGAGACTTCTTAATTTGGCTATTGCCCTCAGGGAAATCTACTTGCTAAAGATTCAATAGTAACTATGGGTTGAGATGCTGGAGGTAAATTAGTATTGGAGTTCTGGGCAATTTGCCCTAAATGCTAATGTATAGAAATGCACCTGGATAAGGACATTTTGCTTCTGCATCACAAATTCGTACCCTAATTTATTTATTTATTTATTTATTTAGTTTTCAAAGATTTTACTTACTTATTTTTAAAGACAGGGGAGGGGAGGGAGAAAGAGAAGGAGAGAAACATCGATGTGCTGAGAAATATCGATTGGTTGCCTCTCACAGGCCCTGACCAGGGGGCCTGGCCCACAGCCCAGGCATGTGCCCTGATTGGGAATTGTACCAGTGACCTTTCGTTTTGCAGGACAATGCCCAATCCACTGAGCCATACCAGTCCAGACTCATGGCCTAACTTTTAATAACAAGAAGAAAAGTGCCAGGCCTTATTTTTCTTTTAAAACTAAGTACATTGAATAGGGTCTACCTAGAAAACAACTTGAAGGTAGGGACTCAGCATTCAGTTTTGCAAGGTGTACTCCAAAGAGGATGTTAGACAAGGCATAGAATCCTGGGTTCAAATTCTAGTTTTGCCACTTATTTACTAGTTCCTGGGGCTTGACAAAGTATTTATCTTCTTTGAGAACTAGTCATGGAGAATAGTGTAGGGAAAGTGCCTGATACATCCTCTTCTGTTGCTGAATGTTATATGATGGAACATGGAATTGCCTCCCAATTCCAGGGATGCTCTTGGACTCTTTAGAAATTTATTTTGTAGTACTTAACTTTATAAACTTTCCAAAAATAATTCATTCTGCCTAACCTATCTGTTCTGATCATTGAGATAAATCACATTTGCTCTTTTGCTACTCATTTAAAAACTAATTATTATGCCTTTTAAAAAACTTAGCCATTATTTTCTAGTCAAATATAAATTATTCTTAAATAATTTTTATGAAATCATTAAATCCTCAAGACAGGCATTAATGTTTTCTTTTTGAGTAACTTTTTATTTTATATGCTTTGAAAATTCTCAATCCAAGCTTCTAGGTGGGGGAAAAAAATAGAAAATCAGGAAAACAATAAAGATAATCAGATTGGAATCTGCCTTTTCATAAGCAAATACTATAAGCTAAGAGATGATGGATTCTAAGGAAAAAGGACCATAGCCCCAGAATTCCACACACAGCTAAGCTATCATTCAACTGTAAAGATGTGAAAAAACACAGAAACTATGCCTATACCTTTTATAAAAATAGTTACTCAGGGAAGTACTTCAGCCAAATGAAAAACAAATCCAAATAATGAAGTTAGGAAGGGAAGCTGAGGTAGACGAGACAGAATGGTGAACATAAAATTTGTAGTAACTAATTGATGCTATAGGTATAAAGTTAAATGCAAGTTTTAAGGATTTTTTATATCAGAAGAAATAAAGTATGACAATAAAACAATCTGTAGCCAAAATTTCAGTTTATTCAATGAAGCCTAAGAGTGGGGAGAGGAATTAAAATTATGCTGAAGATCTGATCTTGAAGATAGAACAGTTGTGTAAAGATACATTATAGATTCTGAATAATTCTTGACTTTGATAGAGATATATAAGTTCAGTTGTATTTATTAGAGTAAAAAGGGCAAAATGTAATAAAGCAGAAAGGGAGCAAAGAGTGAGTATAATACATTGAAGTACAAATTAACATGGCAGGAATAAGACTAAATCAGTAGTAATATATCAATAGTTAGAATAAGTGTGAATGAGTTCATTCTCTTCCCTACCACTCAACAACAAGCAAAACCTTTCCATTTGGGTGAAAAAGCAAGACCACTTATGTTTTATTCATAAGAGATTTACTTAAAATTAACTGACAAACAATTATGTTTAAAAAGAGACAAGAAAAGATACAAGTTAAATGCATGCAAAAGAAAATTAGGAAGAGAAATATTGTAAGAGAAAAGAATTTAAGGCAAAATACACTGAACACAAGAGAGGGGACAATTGCAATGTTAGTAAAAGATAAAATCCATCAACGACATAAAACTTTTATGCACTGAAAAATGCTTTATTGAATTGAAAATTATTTGCAGCCAATATGGCAAAACAAAACTTATAAAGTTCTTACAGATTACTTAGAAAGATATCAACAAAGACACCATTATCTCACTTAACACTTAAAAAATTCCAAGGGTTTTAGGAGCTCCGTTATGGACATGGGAACTATGACAACCACCAAGGGAATGATGACTTCACTTTTAAGCGTAGAGACAAAATTCCATGCATCAAGGGGTAAAACCCAGCCAAATGATTTCATATCCTTTTAATCTTTTCAAAAGTAATATCTAAACAAGATTTGGACAGGACGCACATGGCCTCGAGCCCTGCATTGTGACTGTTCAAAGCCAGGCAGGTTCATGGTATGTGGGCAGATGGAAGAATATTCACAGGGCCATTGGGATGTCTGACACGCCTTTATTCAAAGGTAGGCAAGTCATGCACTCTGCAAGCTATGTGTCTCCCTGCATGTCCCTGCATGGCACACTGCATGTCACCTGTCCCCTTGTGTAGCACATGTCATGGCACCCAGTGGAGAGTCCCTACCTGCTTAAGTACTAGAGACAAACAAAGCTGGCAAGGTGCCAACAGATCTTTTGCAACAGAGCTTCATACTACACATGTGAGCCCACTCAAGGCTATGGGAACAGTTTATAGGATTCTGTTCAAGGCTATGAGAACACTGCACATCAGGGCCATTCTCAAGGTTATGGGAAACTACTTCCCTTAGTTGCCCAGACACCTGGGTGAGGAAGCCAGACTGCCTCCATTTATCCTACAAGCCGTCTTCCTGAGGATGAGAATCTGCAGCTATCTGGAAGATCTCAGACCTTGGGCAGGTGGCAGAGGATGGCCATGGTCCTGGCAAGGTCACTGAAGCTGGCCCAGGATGTCTTTCTAGTAAACTGTGTAGATCTCCAATCTTTTTTATGCTTTCCAAAGAAAAAACTGTGGGCCTACATTTTGAAAGGCATATAAAACTTAATTTTGCCTTATTTGGGATACAAAAGGACAAGTTCTCTCTACTCTGTTCATGGAGGTGCATATAGCAAAAGAAAAAGAAACAAAGAAAAAAAGAAACAAAGAAAAGGGGGGGTGGTAGGAAGCAAGCTGGATTTCTAAACAAGTATGGTTCTACCTTCCATTTCTTTCCCACAGAAAATGATGACTTTGGCCCATCTTTCTTAAGGATTCTGGTCATAATCAATGGGTCTCTCCTGAGTCATATGTAAGGGAAGCCACTCCATGTCCAGCAGTGTGCCATACCCCAGTTAGGGTTTTTATGATCATCGTCTATAGCACTAGATTTGATATGGAGCAAGGTGGGAGGGTCTGTCTGGCTTCTCCATTCCTACCTACTTGGTGCCACAAACCGAGTGTCCAGTCCAGCTGCTGTATCCAACTGCTGTGCTGCTCCGGGTCTCTTACATCTGTAATGAAATCTAGGCCCAGCATCTGGCTCTTCCATTTTCCATGATTTGGGTGTCCTCCTTTCTTTGCCTGAAAGCTCCCCCTCCCCCTTCTTTCAACCTGGCTACTCATATTTCTTCAGTTTTCAGCTCAGGTGCAACCTCAGGTGCTGTCCTAGCTGCTTGCAAGTCTTGGCTAACACCTGTCTTTGCATCTGTTGGAGCACGAATCTCATTGTTTGATTCTTGTTTGTTTACTGGTCTGACTCCTACATGAAGCTAAAAATGTATGAGGGCAAGTTGACACCCAGCACAGGGCTTGACATACAGTTGGTCGGCATTCAATAAATACTTCCTGTGTCGTTTAGTTATTGATCTCATAAGCAGGGATACTTCTTTCCCTGAGACAGGAGTAAAGCGAGAGAGGAGGTGTGATGAAAGGCTGATGGAGGTCAGGACTGAAGAGGTAGGTGCATTTGCTTACAGGCACCCGTTTCTCAGTGAAGGAGGGTAGGCCGCCTGCTGAGAGCAATGAGGCAGGGAGCTGGTAGGACCCTTGAGGAAAGTGGTAAGGTTCACAACAGCTGTTATGGAGAGGGATGAGAAATCCTTGAGGGCCCAGATGAGGTTGGAGCTCATACATTTATACTGATGATCAGCAATATGAATATGTAATTTTTTCCAGCAACAGAAAACATAATGCTAGTTGCCATTTACTCATACCCACTATGTGCCAGGATCTATGGTATATGGTTAAGACGCCTATTCTTTATTTCTCCATAACAAAGCCTATGATTATTTCTAACACCTGGATGAGAAACTGAGGCTTATGGAGATTAAGCTGGCAATTGGCAGAAGCACTTGCAAACCACAGACTCACTCCTAAGGCCAGGGCTTTGTGTGGGGCCACGCCATTCCATCAAGCCTTCGGTAGTTTAGTTGGATTGAATTGAGCTGGGGGTGGTCATGGGGACAGCAGAGAGGGGACAAAGGAGGCTAGAATGAAGGATATTGGACAGAGTGTTATTAGAAAGACTACCTGTGGACTCTAGGTAAGTGAGTGTCTGAATCCAGGTATGTTTAGAGAACTTCAAGGAAAGAGAAACTAAAGGTGTCAGTAATATTAAATAAAACATTTGGAAAGAGGAAAGGAATGGGAGAAGGGCATAGGTAGGAAGGTGTGGTTTGTGTCTATGAGTTCAAGGTCACCCAGTTCTAGGTGGTGATAAAGCTAAGGTGTGTCCACAGGAACGGATGTAAATGAACCAGAGTGAAGGAGCTCATAAAGCTACAAGACCCTTCTGTATTGTGTCTTCGAAGATTAGTGCCTGACATATTTTAGATGCTCAATATTTATTGAATGAATGAATGAATAAATAAAAGGTTAGCCACAAAGAGAAACTCTAAACTTTACTTGTGAGCATTTATTACTCTTTTACGATCTGCCTTTACCCATAAGCTAATGAAATAGATGAAGAGAGCAAAAATAAGTTTTCTACCAGAAATGAAAACAGAGTGCCCCCTTGAAGTGACTATCTGATTTTTGGAGAGTAGAGATATGGGGGCCTTTTTGATTGACAGAGACAAGGAAGTTCAGCGAAAACAAAGTTACTGTTATGGTCGAGAAGAACAGTGATCAATTTAGAAATGGCATACTGCAATGTCTTCTGCATACTCTTGTTTTTCCTGTACGGTCCATGAGTGAGCGCTGGTGCAGGCCTCTGGCAGAGGCAACATGAGTACTTTTTGTTTCTCGTGTTATATCAGGGATGCAGGCTCGGTCAACACTTTTCCTGCTTTGAAATTTGTAATCCAGGCATAGTGTCTTATTTAAGCCAAATCACCATAATCCTTCACAAATGGAATAGAAAGCAGAATCCTGATTCATGAATTAGTTCATTGTTTGTCCCTGCTGACATCTGATTGTTAGGTATAACAGACAGGCATGCCAAGTGATGACAGATGAAACAGCATGAGGTAATCGTGCATTTCAAAGAGTGAAGCCTCCAGGGTATTGGTAAACACACAGCTGAACAGAGCCTCACAATACACTTCTGTGTTTTATGGTTTTGTCAAAATCAAAGGAAATGTATTTGCTTTGGAACAAATAATTGTGGGAAATGTCTATAGTGTCCCTGTGGCTTGTTTTCATGGTACCCAGAATTCCCTTTGGTGGGTGAATAACACTGTATAAGCGCCCAATGTTGGACAAAGGACAAGATGCATTCCAGCCTTAATTGTGCTTACAGGAGTTTTACTCCAGGCTTCTCACTAACGCATTAGGACAGATTATCAACAGAATCCCAGGGAAAGTGAGTCACAATAAAGGCGTGGACAGAGCCAGCAGTGGGTTAAAGCCTTCTGAAACTCATGAAAACATAATAATAATATTGAATTTTATTCTCCAATAGTCAGAAGGGTGTCTATTGTGGTCTTTGATTGCAAGGACAGGAGATTATAGACATATTATGTATTCATTCTAGCTACCAAACTATTACGCCTTTTCTTTTCTGTCTTCAGAATAATGGAAGAATTAGTTAAACTGGTTCATTGCTAATTCCTAGGAGGTACTTTTATAAGTAAAGAATACTGTTTAAACCGTAAGACCTGATAGGATTCATTTAAGGCAAAAATGGAAAAGTCACACGTTATAAATCAAGACGGTTCTCTGAAATACTATATATTGTCATTATGCTCCAAAAATTAGAGTATTTTAGGAAAGAGGAAAAAGAGCCCACATGATTTGTAATTGACATCCTGAAGTTTCTTCCTCTTTCAGAAAAACAATTAAGGACATTTTTTTTTCTTTTTAAATCAACAATATACAATCGTGAGAATTGGGTGGTGGTTAATTCTTGTGAGAATTTCACTGCAAAAGCCTAACTATTTTATCTTAACTTTGGTTTGGAGGGATTTCTCTAGTATCCTGTATTTTTCTTGGTGATCTGTGCTAAAACGATATTGTTAAAGCCCCATGGCTGGAAGCCAGATTTCACAGGCATGAAATACAGTGAGTGGGTCAGGGAGTGGAAATCAGTGACACAAGGTTACTTTCAAGAAGTTGGCTGTGAAGAGAAGAGAATGGGCGATAGCCTACGAGGTAGTATGTAATGGGGATGCTCTTTTAGGATAGGAAGAGCAATTTCAGCTTGCTTATAGGCTTAGGCAGGACCAGTGGAGAGGGAGAAAGAGGAGAATCAAGTAAACTGACAATTGACATGGCTGTTCAAGGAGGTGACCTGGAAGATCAAGGTCACATGTATAGTGGTTAGCCTTGGAAAGCAGAAAACTGTGCTCTGTGGTGGGAAGGAAAGATGAAAAACTGGATGAAAATTTAAGGATAATTTGAGGAGGAATGGGCCTATAGCCTCAGCTGAGACAAAACGGTAGGAGGATTTGAAGAAAGGGAACGATGTGCAATTGGCTTTGTGGGGACTGTGATTGGGTTCCATTGAATGAAAGTACAACAGTTTTAAATTATATTTATTTTTAATGTTTCCAGTAATAGCATCTTGGGAAGAGAAATGTGAATATGGATGGTTTGAAGACCCACGTTAGGGATTCTTAAAGTAAGACAAGACTGGGATCATGGGTTGATAGAATTGGTGGCACTAGATGGAAGACTGTAAAAAGTCTAAAAGGGACCAATGAGCAATGAGGATAGGGAATATTAAGAATTAATGGAAAATGAAGCAGAAAGCAAATTTGATAGGGATTGGGGGTTATCATCAAAGAAGGCAATTTAAGATCTTGGAGGTGAGCAACTCTGAATTATGGATGACCAGATAGAAAGTGGGGGTCTTTTCTGGGCAGGGAAAGTAGAAAAGTGGAGGTGATCAGGTCACAAAAGAGACAGGGCTTCGAAGGGCTGACAGAATGGACACGGAGGCGCTACAGGGTCCGAGCTTCCTCTGCACAAGCACTGTCCCCTTGGAAGCGCTCATTCTTCCTCCATTCTCTTGTTAGCACATCTCTGCCTTCCCACCAGACTGCTAATTTGGAGAACTCAGATACATAGTTTTTATTTACCTTTTTATTCCTGTGCTTGATGCAGGGTTTCATGCATCTATTAATGCACAATAATTGTTAAATACATGAGTCCAAACAACCAAAACCAAGTACAATTTATGAAAAAGCTGAGAAATGCGGCAGCAAGAAAAAGGGAGAAAGGTGACCTACACGGACGGCTTTGATTTCAGGGTAAACAGGTGTTCGGAGATGACTGAACCACTCAGTTTATGATTGGAGTATGCTTCCCTCCAAGGTGATGGGTTGCAGGTCACCTTAGAAAGGGCTTGCTTAGGCATTAGCCAGCATTGAGGAGAAAGGACAAAGAGTATGTATGTTTACATTAGGACAGAGGTTCCACAGGACAGAGTGGAAGAGCCTGGTGGACAAGGGGTGGGATGGGGTTGAGCCAAATAGGAGTAAGAGTATGGGAAGTGAGGACCGAGTGTGGAAATTTCCAACTGGGGCAACATTCCAGTAACAGGAGGCAAGAAGGAGATGGGGAGTCAGGCTGAAGGTGCAATGGTGATACCGACAGCTTTGGGGAGCAATAATAGCTAACATTTACTGAGGCCTCATTATGGCAAGGTACTGTACCAAGCACATCCCACGAATTATATCATTGAGTCCCAAAGCAGTAATATGAGATAGATGCTATTATTTCTATTTTCTAGAAGGTGTATAAACCTCCCCAAGGCCATGCTGTTGGCCAGGAGTAGGCCTAGGACTTAGCCTGTCCACTAAATCATTACACACCCAGCCTCCAAAATAGACCCCCAAGTGCCATCAAGTAGTGTTGCTTTTTCATGGACATGTCCCACATGTCACCCAGGGGTGAAGTTCTAAGACTCAGGAGATTTTGGTCCTGTGTTCTTTTAGGTAGTCTTCAGAAGCAGAACATTAATTTTGTTTAGCCTGGGGTGGGCCTTCTTAAAAGCTCCATAGCAAATTGTAGCTCTGAAAAGCACCTCAAAGGCTGAGACAATTGCAGAATGTATAGATTATTGATTTAGTTTTATTTTCTTTCTTAAAAAGGCCTAAATTATTATGGAAAATATTTAGCTTTGACAGGAGAGAAAGATGCCTTGTTTAACAACAGACTGAAAAAACAAGGACTCTGGTGAACTTCTACAAAGAAGGTGTTACATGAAGTAGTATGAGTGCATTTGTATGTACACACGTCTGTGTGTGTGTGTTGAAGAATGGGAGAGTCAACAGTTGCATATGGAGGTACATTATTTCGACAGCGTACGATGCAGAACCAAGTGTTTTCCTACTGCAACAAAACTGTAGGAAGCACAAACTATACATGGTCAGCCCTCCATATCCATGGTTGCAGGACCTGTGGATATGGAAGGCCAACTAAGGTACTTCAGCATCCACAGATTTTGGTATCTGAGAAGGGTCCTGGGATAAAATGCCCTATGGATACTGAAGGACCACTGTACTCTTAAATTGTAAATCATGCCCCAGGTTGGAATGGGTTGTCTTTGTGCCCGGTGAGAGGGTTGAGCAGAGACTGAAGGGCCTATGGGTTTGGTATCTACTGTGCACAGGAGATAGACTTGTCCATGTTGTCAGGGCAGAGTGAGTCAGGGTGAACAGGGATGGTGGGGACTGAGACTCCAGTAGAGCACCGAGCACTTTATCAGGGAGCTCGGAAGGCTGTCATCTAAGGGCACAGAGCAATTTGGAATGGGCAGGGAGTGTCAGGAAATGGAACACGTGAATGTGGGCTTGCATATGCTCCTCTTGCACCTGGCTCATTTCAACCACACAGTAGTTTTACTCCGGGGCACGTGCTGGGCAGTGCTGTTTCCTCCTCTGATATCTGAGGCAGGTGGAGATTTGATTTGAAAAACGATTCATAAGAAACCATGAGGCATTTTAGTTTGTGTTTTGAGGACATGCTGAGAAGTTTGCAACGCCTGTCATTTGGCTCTCTCTGAGTCTCAGTATATTCGAGTGCTCATCAAGGAATTAGTTTCAGTCTGATTTGTTGTAATCCATGAATCGTCTTCATCTTGAAGATATTTATTTCACAATCATTTGATACTATGCTAGGTAGCATGTATGGAAATGTATATCTAGGCTCTGCCACTTTGCAGGCAAATGACTTCAGGTAGGTAGATGAGCCTCACTTATTCATCTACAAAAGGGGAATAATCAAGCCTACCTCACAATATTGTGAAGATTCACTGAGGTCCCTTAGGCAGAGTGCATAGCATCATGCTTTTCATATGGTAGGTCTCCAGTAAGTGTTACTTGCCCTCTCCCCTTCCCCTTGTCTCTTTGGTGCTGGTGTGATTCCGGCCATGTTTGTCTGACTCAGCTACTGTGCCCTCCCTGTCATTGACATCCTGGCTTTGCCACGTATCTCTAGACCATTCAGAAAAAAGTATTTGTATTTTGATTGTTCAAGGAAATTTGTTTAGACCAAAGTAATTAATAAATGGCTGTGTAAAAATTTTTTTTTTACCATTAAAGGAATTATGGAAATATATGACAGATAAAAAAATCTAAGGTTTTGTTTGAGAACCCAAGAAGACACATGGGTAGTGGTGTGGAAATAGGCTTCTAAGCCACTGTGATACTTCTAGATAAAAATGCTTTGCAATTCCTGCTTGGAATGTTTTCAGAACAAACTAATAATAATCACAACATCATGTATGAATTTTGTAGGCATAATGTTGAGTGGAAGAAGTCAGACATAAAATAGTACCTGTTATATGTGTTGAATTAAAACACATATAGGGCCACATATATTTTGCAACTACACCCAACAGGAAACAGAGTCTGGGTATTCCTCCTGTGAGTATCAGTTGCTGTTATGACCTGTTTTGATCAAGAGAATGTGGATGAGGCAATGTAGGGTCACTTCTCAGCCTGAGCCTCAGAGACTTGCAGCTCTCACCCTCCTGGAACATGAATGCCATGTGATAAAGTCCAGACGAACAGTCAACAAAAGCCACCAGAGATTTATCTGGGCCCTTTTACATCACGAAGCACCAAACTGAGTTGGCGGATGACAGAAGCAGCGTGTGTGACCCAAGGTGGGACAAACAGCAGAGCTGAGCCCGGGCCAAATTGCCGACCGAAGGAATTGTGAGCAAATCAAATAAATGGTTGTTATTTTAAACAACCACATTTTGGGGTGGTTTGTTATAAAGTGAAGATAACTGATACAGTGTATGATTTTATGTATATGAAGTTCAAAATAAGGCTAATCCATAGAGACAGAGGTCAGAATAGCAGTTATCTTTGGTGAGGTACTGTTGGGAAGGGGCCTAGGGAAGCCTGGAAATGTTTTACTTATTGAGCTGGTTGACGGTCACACAAATTTATTCATTTGGTAAAAATTCATCAAGTTTTATACTTGAGCACTTGAGATTGGTGCATCATACTACATGTGAGTTAAACCCTGATTAGAACACACGCACACAGTGTGTGACTGACAGCGGTGTGCACTTGGTGGGTGAGTTCGTCAGCTGGCATGCAGGTGCTGGCCGCATCAGGAAAACACCACACCGACAGACTGTTGAAGATGGAAGGTTTTCATTTAAAATATACTCGTCACCTGCCTACTTTGGACCAAGTACTCTGCGTGGGATAAATACTTAACTAAAACACAGTCTGACTTTGCAAAATTATATGTGCTAAACCAGACCAATGCAGAAACAAAGGCTAGAACTAAATGATATTATTTTACCACGACAATATGTAATGGAGGACATAAAATGCAATTAAAAACTGAATTATACATCACATCATGCTCTTTGCGAGAGAAACGGAGCACGTACTGCTCATGAAGCTTCGTTTTCTTCAACAGACACACAGAATTGTGTACCTTTCACCTTGTGTGACACAGCATGTGTTCATGAGACCTGAAGACACCACTGAGTTCAGGGACTGCCAAGGTGGAAGGGGCTGCCCCTCTCAGTTAGATCAGATTTCATACTTCTGTCCCTGAGCTTGACATTGCAGTGTAACAAAGCAGAGAGTGGTTAGAACAATTTCATTCGTCCTTTATTCATTATCAACTACAACGCTAAGTTTCTAGAAAATATGTCACTGCGATCAGCTTCTCTCAAAGGCAGCATTGTTCAGCGAGCTGAATGAAGGCTGAAGGTGAAGCTGATGGCAGAGGAAGGCTGAACTGTGAGGTGGAGACATGGGTTCTGGGGACGTTGCCTGAGCCCTGAATCTGGCTGTACCTGAAGCATAAACATTGTACCTTTATTATTTGTTTACTATTATATCAGTTTGAGTTTAGTTTTTTGCCACTTGGAAGATTCCTAACCAACAGAGTCAGCTGGACCTCCCCCCCACCTCCAACCCTCCTTGACTGCTAGTTAAATCCTTACTAATACCTTTTCTCAGGCACAAAACTATCGAGGGTTAACTTCTTTCTCCTAGGCAACTTTACATAGAGCAGAGGTGTGGTAGGTCAAAGTAGTGGCCAAAAGATGATGAAAAACGCTAATGATGGCGGAATGTAGATTTTTTTCCCCCTGGTTTGAAAATATGAGTTCTAGCTGCCATCTGGTCAATCACCCAAGTGCTGGGCACCAGCAGTGCCGTAGTTGCTCACGTGTGGATGCGACCTTACAGCACACACACATTAAAGATGACGCTTGGGGTACGATGGGCAAACAGGATCAGCTTTAATGCGTTTATTTTATTAACCCTTTAACCATTTATTTAACCTGTTAACTTCTCATTGTGAATTGTCATCATCTCTCTTTTCTTAAATAGAATTATTGCTGCTTATCAGAAGGCATACTTTAGTTTATTATGTATTGCTTTTATAATTAATTTATTACTTTATCATAGAGCCTTATATGTATGAATTGTATGTATTTTAGTATAAGGAAAATTTATGTGAGGCCCTGGGAATGACAAGAGAGAAATAAGACTTGGCCCCTATCCTTTGGGAATTTATAATTGAGTCACAACAACACACATACAGACTGTTTTTGGAAACCAGTCTGGACACGGTGTCAGTCATTTAGTAGTAATGTGTCTAGTCTGTTGTCCAAACATATGTGTAAGTAAAAGTAGAGCATTTGAAACTAGACAGGCAAGGAGAAGCCGTGGTTCTTTCACACGCTGTATTATAATCTCCTTGCCTGTCCCCCAAACTAGAACGTGAGCCCCTGTCACCAGGGCTAGTGTTGGTTTCAGCTTGTTTTCCAGACCTTTGCATAGCGCCTGGCTTAAGTAGTGTTTGGTTGAACTGTAGGTACGACCTTGGTTCATTTAACATCATAAATAGGTACCATATCCATCCCGCTTGGCCGCTGGCTGCCTTTCCATAGTTCAGAGGAAACAAGTAGATTCCTATATCCTGCTTTTTGCTTTTAACATATACTGGGCATTGAGCCAAGCAATGGCCAGGTGGACAGGCAGACAGGAGCCCAGAAAGTTTATACCAAAGGTCAAGGAAAGGTAGATGGGCCTTGGGTTCAGCCAGGCATGGAAAACAAAGTGAGTCCAAATTTGAGAAGAAGTCAAGGGTCTGGGCAGGCAGCCAAGGTGGCTGTAGGAATAGATTCAGAGGAAGGGGGAGGCGGCATGAATTGGTGACTAATTCCTATGAAAGGCTCTAGTCCAGTCAAGAGCTTACTCCTCTGAGAGGAAGACCCAGTCTTAGGAGATGGAAGATACCGGGGGCGCTGGGCTGAAACCGGCTGGCTGTGCAGTGAACTTCCAAGGCAGTTCTGTAACAGAACCCCAGTCTCTCCTTCATTTTGACAGCGGGATCTCACTTTTGTGAGCAAAGGATTATCCTTCACAATGATGTCATCAACAGGATTCTAATGAATGAATTCACAAGTAGTGATTTCCTGTTTGCATGCATTAAAGAAAGTTTACTCATCAATTTTACTTTAAGCCTAAATTCAGTCACATAGCTGGATATAAACTATATACACATGTGTGTTTGCAGGAGCATTCCTTGCTTACCCCTTCCCAACACTGTCCTCCCCCCACACACATACACAGAGCTAGAGAAAAAATATCTCCGAATCTCTGGGCTAGAATTTGAAAATGTGGAGCAACACATACTAATAATTGGAATCCTAATTTATGAAAAGGAAAATAGAATTCCTATCAGGAGCACTGAATTCCTTTCACATGTGTTAGGTGGCTGTGGGTCAGACTGAGAAATCTGTAGAAATCGTTCAACATTAACCCTTGGACTTTATAGTTCAGATCTCTAAACCTGCTCTTAAATCCCTTGAATCAGAATTACAAATTGTGCTGTGATGGAGTAATTGGCACTGGGTTTACCCTTCTGCCTTAAACAACTAAAAAAATGGGTAAAAGTATATAAAATAATAATAGTGTTTAGTTATTTTAAAAGAGTGGAGGACAATGATCTCTGAGCAAAGAGAAACAAGTGAAGTGCGTCCTATGATTTGCCCAGCTCACTGCCTTGTGAACATTTCCAGGCTGCAGTGAATTTCCTCCCTGAGTTGAGGAGAAAGAATCTGTGCCTTGAGAAGACAAAGGTGGCTAGAATTCACAGGGCAGAGTATCAGAGAGTGGAGAGCTTCAGGGTGAGAGAGACAGAGAGAGGGGCGGGGGGAGAGAGCGAGAGAGAGTGCTCTGGAAATATGCAGAGGGTACCTTCACGTCTTTAGCTGAGTACTGGTCACTGCATGTATGTGAGGAAAATTCTGAGGCAAAGGGAAGAAGTAGGTAGGGCAATCTCTGGAGCTCACGCAAGGCCAGGGATAGTTCACCTTTCCACCATTCAGAACTCTTGACACATAGGATATTTAGTAGAGTGTTCAGAAAGGTGTTTCCTTAGTTGTGGGGTCACTAAATGTTATTGTGACCCTGCCTGACAAAAATTAAAACCAAGTTTGAAAGGATCAACCTATTTGTAAGTAACTTAACTTTCTCAGAACAATGTTCAAGAATATATAAAGGAACACAAGAGCAAGAATCCGTCATTCCACAGCTAAAAATCCACAATATCTGCATCTAAAAAAAAAAAGAATAGGCCTTCAAAGAAATGAGAAGATATATAATATATCAAAGAAAAAAACCAGTCAATAGAAACAGACCCAGATATGATGTGAATCATAAGATTAATAGATAAGGACATTAAAACAGCTGTTTAAAATATGCTTTATATGTTCAAGAAAACAGAGGAAAATATGAACATGGGAAGGATAGACATTGAAAAGACAAGAAAGACCCAAATCAAACTTCTAGAGATGAAAAATTAATGCTTGAGATAAGATATAGACCAGATGGGATTAACAGCAGCCTAAACACTGCAGAAAAGAATATTAATGCATTAATATTAATAGTTTATCAAGAAATATAAACTATTCAAAATGAATCACAGAAAGAGAAAAGACTGCAAAAAGAAAACAGAAAAAAAGAAAAAATAAAGAGAGAGAATTGGAACAACATTAAATAATTCTATACTCATTAAAGATATTGAATTAGTAGTTAAATTTTCCCCACAAAGAAAATTGCAGGCCTAGATGGCTTTATTTGTGAGTCCTACCACACATTTAAGGAAGAAATAATACCAATTCTGCACAAATGTTTTGGCAATTTCTTAAAAAGTTAAACACATACCCACCATATGACCAGACATTTTAGGGTGTTAACCTAAGAGAAGGGAAAGCATATTTTTACACAAATACTCATATGCACATGTTTATAGCAACTCCACTTATAGAACTGAGCTCATCAATGGGAGAATAGTTAAACAAATTATATCTAGGTAACAGAATTCTACCACAAAAGGAAGAAAGTACGGACCCACAAAAAACATGAATGAATATCAAAATCATGGCGCTTTAAGATAGACAAAAAGACATTCATACCGCATGGCTCCATTTACATGAAATTCTAGAAAATGCAAACAAATCTATAGTAATAGAAAGCAGGTCAGAGTTCGCCTGGGTTGGCAGTGGAGCGAGGGATGGATGACAAAGGGCCACCAGGAAACTTTTGGAGGTGAGGGAAATGTCTTGATTGTAGTGATGTTTTGTGGGTACCTACCTGTCAGAGCTTATCAAATTGACACTTTAAATGTGGGCAGTTTATTGTATGTCAATTACTTTTCAATAAAGTTGTAAAGAGAGGGAGGGAAGGAGGAAGACAGTAAAGAAGAAAGGGAGGAAGGAAGGAAGGGGGAGAGAGAGAGAGAGAGAGAGAGAGAGAGAGGGGAGAGGGGGAGGGGGGGGAGGGTGGGGGAAAGAGAAGAGAGAAGAGGAGGGGGTAGTGCCACTGACCTGCTCCACTCATGGGCTTTCCCATTTGCCAGGGGCAGGGGTGGATCTAGGTTGGATTCTGTGTTCTGCTCGGTTTGTTGTGGCTCCTGGGGCACTGGCAGCTAGCAGCAACTCTGTGTCGTCTGTCAGAGCTACGGAGAGGCTGTAATGGCTTTGGATTTTTGCCTTGAGCTTCTGGAGAAGCTGCATTAGGCTGTGGCAGCTGGAAACTGGAGTCCAGGTCCTCACTGTGGCAGATGGGATATGATGGCATGGGCAGCGATCCTCGAATTTTGGAAAACTCTCCCTCCTTTTTGAGCAAAAGTGTTCATTCAGTTAAAAATCGGCTACTAGAGAAAGGGAGAAACATTTTGCTACGCAACTTTCCAAAGTACTTGAAAGAAAATATAAAAATTTTGAGATATTTAAACTTACATAAATGCTTAGTAACCACAAGTTATCCTAAAAAGATGTCAGCCTTAATTTTGAGTGATCAGGAACAGCTAAAAAGGAGGTGACTGGTGGAAGTTAATTCCATTTCACTTTTCCATTTAACCAATTCTTGTCCTTCAGAGTGAAATAGGTTTTAAAGTAAAAGAACTAAGCAAACAAATTTGAACAGTCAGATCTAGATACACTGAAAGACTGATACTTCTGGAAGTACAGGCACTGGGAAAAAAAATCAAGTTTATGAACCCACCAGTGGCTTCTTCCATTAGAGCTCCAGGCTGAGTCGTCTGGTGTGGCCCGCCCCCAGGGGTCAGCCCTGATTAGAGGGAAGAACTTTTCCTTTTCCCTCCTCTGAGATTCACACCTTGGTTTTGCTCCTTCACCTGTAACTCCAGTTAAGTGTTTTTGACGATGGTGGGTCCAAGGGAACATTGTCTTCTTGTTTTCTGAGAAGACTTATATGAACCACGAAGAGGACATTTTTTGCCAAACAGTTTTTCTGGTCTGCAATAGCCTTCTATCAAAATAAGTGTGTCTCCAATGAGGGGTTCCCACATTCCTCTTCTTAGGCTGGATTCTCTCTCATTGCTGAGCTTCTAGACACAGTAAGAAACAAAAACTCTTTTGTCTTTCTCCTAAAGTAAATTTGAATTATCTATCATAATGTGATTGTATATTTTTACAAATGGATACTTTGTAGAATTGTAATTCCTAGGTTAGTATTTTGTAAATAAAGTTGATTGGAATATTTTAAAAAAATAGAAAAACACTTAATTAAAAGTGTTACACTAAAAAAAAAATCACCCAAATCCCTAATGTTACTTTTTTTTGGGGGGAAAGAAAAATCAAGAAAATAACATTTGAGAGAGTGCTTGATATTTAAGAACTATACATGATTATTCTTGTTTAAACCACCTTGCTATAATATCTACTTTTACAATCAGTGTGATAATTGGCCCTGGTTTTGTGGAT